>CP092096.1:26092500-26150000 GCA_029203775.1 Neoneuromus ignobilis
TTTAAATTTATTAAAATTAATCTTCTAGAGTAATAAAATAAAAATAACTTATTTAAGTTAATACACAGAAAAACATTTATGTTACCCATAAGAGTCGTTAATTTGTTTACAAATGAAGTGTTATGTATTTTTTTTATGAGTGAAATAAAATGTGCGATAAAATTTATTAAAGCATAAACTTGATCATCAAAATATATGTTTATGTTTACATGCTACGTTTCTTTATAATCTATTTTATTTTAGATTAATAGATTATTACAAGCATTTAGTGATTTTAAATTGATTTTATATAAAATAATATTTAAATGATAAGAATATCAATGATGTAATATTATAATAATATGTAAATATTTACATAAAAATATTTTTTTTTTGAGAAAAGAATACTTTCCAAAAATTTGCATTTCGAAATAAATTTATTTTGATTACTATATAAAATTATAATTCAAATATTAGGTAACCAAGAAAGTTCTGTCGTTTTTGAAATTAAAATAAAATCGCTTGCATTTTTATGTAAATAACTCTGCTCGTCACAGTATTTACGTCTTTTAAAAAAAATATTATTTATAAATTCCATGTTTATAAAATTCATAATTTTTATTTTCAAAAAATTGAGAAACATCTACTTTTAATGCTATTAATATTAAATTCTTTACCACGCATATGGTTATCAAGAGACAAAAATAAATGAAAATTCGATGGTGATATGTTTGGTAAATACAAGGGATGAAAAAAAATTCCCACCATAAATTTACCAACTTTTTCTTGTCATTACCACAACATGTGGTTGAAAATGATATTGCAAAAATAAAACTCATTGATCATTTATCAGTGCTAATTCATTTTGTTGTAATGCATTATGAACTCTTTGTAGCTGTTCACTGTAAATGTTCACTATGAGGGTTTAATCAAATATTCATAATAAATATTTCCTCTTGAAGTTCACCAAACATGAAAATATTTTTTTATTGGAGTTAGTTTTGCTGTGATATTTGTGATAAAGGTTCATTTATTGATATTCAGTAGTGACTACGTTGATAAATTGAATAAAAAATCCATTTTTCGTCACAAATCAAAATTTTTTTCAATTTTATCCATAAAATAAAAGATGTGCAAATGTTAAGACAGTATCGTATATTGTTGGGACTTAAGGAGTACAATACTTATTTACTTAATTTCTACCTCCTTCTTACTTTATCCAAATGATTTTGCATTATTTAATCACTGACTTTGAACTCTTCAGCACTGTTTGACAAATTAAATTCGAATTCAATTTAATCTTTTTCTTGCAATTCGTTGATATTTATATTTGTAGATCTACCAGATCTATCTTAGTCTTCCAATGATTCATTTTTTCAAGCATTTTTTTAAAAAATCACCTCCAAGTCATTCTTATATAACTGCCTTTTTTTAAATGTTGTACAAAATTTTCTTGCAACTTCAACATCGTTGAACTAAATTTAAATTCGTAAACATGGACTTTTTACATTATTTTATATGAAAATTTTGAAATTATATTTTAAATTAAAAGAAACACATTGAGAAAACGTGAACTAATGAAAAAAACTGTTTACTTTGTTACTCAGTTAATGTACTTTAAATAATGACTTATAAAATCCATAAACAATTCTTCAAAATATAAGGTCATCCAAATATAACGCTTAGATTTGTGTGTTTTAATTAAAAGAAACTATATACATGTTTTTCTACACACCATGTTTCTTTTTAATAAAACACAAATTTAGGCGTTACATTTGGATGGCCATATACGAGTATAAAACACGTAAAAAAGACAAAACATTCTTTGTTTAACAATTTTAAAATTAAAAATATCAATGATGTTTTTCAGATAAGAAATTAATGAACTTTAAAAATATTTTTTGTTTAAATTTACCTTTCAATTAACTTTTTTATTAGAATAAAGTTACATATATAAAAATAAAAATGAATTTAGAATGACAAGTTTTCGATTAAAAGTTTGTTCGAGTTTTAAAATTTAATAATGTTCTGGAAATGAAATATGATGTATTTGACTCGATGTTTTATTTCATTAAAAACTAAAAACTGCTGTTTGAAATAACTCTGCATATAAAAATAACTATTAGAGCTGTTCTGATTACAGGTTTTTATTCTATAAACTTATATTGAAATGAACTAACCATTATTTTAATTATTATATATATGATTTTTTATATTATAAAAAGGAAGTACTATGTTATTATTAAAAAATATATTAATTTTTATAAAAAAAAATCATAGAAATTCAGTGGTTTTAATGATAATAGAAAAACATTTATTTATGGATTTTAGAAATGTTTCTAGTGAATAATTAAAAATAAACAATTAGGAAGTGTATTTTAAAACTATATACTTAATTAATTAAAAACAACCAAATTATTTTGATTTTCATCTATGTTTCAAATAATTATAAAATTAGGAATATTATTTAAAAATTATTTATATTATTGAATAAACATATATTTTTAAATATTTTAAACGTATAATATGTAAAATATAAATATTTACGTTTAAAAATAACATTAAATACACATTGCATTCGGGTATATAAAAAAAACTAAGAAATAATTTAGAAACACTTGTGTAAGTTAGATAAAATATTTACAAACGTAAATATTTAATAATGTTTTAAAATTTCCTGTTAAATAGAAAATTTAATAATTATGTATATTATATATTATTATACATATATATATATATATATATATATGTATGTATGTATGTATATTGATATTTATGAATTTATTAATTAATAAACAGAATGCATAGAAATTTCGCAAAATATGTGAGAAAAATTAATTTCACTAATAACTTTCGAAGATGAATATCCATTATAATTTCTTGATTACAAATTCAGGTAGTTTGTTTTATTTATTTCTGTAATAAAGTATTGTTTATTATGTTTTTAATACTTCCTTAATGTCATTTTGATATGATATTTTAATAAATTAACATATATTTCAATATTTTCATTATATAAACTTTATATCATCAAATATATATATATATATATATATATATATATATATATATATATATATATATATATATATATATATATATATATATATATATATATACATATATATATATATATATATATATATATATATGTTATTCCAGACATAATCTTCATACATTATTAAATCAGTTTTTTAAATATGAAATTATTACGAAATCCACACAGCACAATAAAAATGCTATTTCATAATTAATATAAAATGTCGCTTAATTCTAATAAATCTTATTAATTATCCTCTCATACACTCATTTTTTTTATTTTATATGTCTGAGACATATTAACCTTCATATCCATCTGAACGTTTAGTTCAAATGGCATCACATGAATGAAAGTTTTAAATATACATATGTACTAAGGACATTTAAACCTTCTCTCATTCGATGTTCATAAGATCCTCATTTAAATTGAATGTTCAGATTAAACGTTACTTTAAACAATTTACGAGGTATAAAGTTGTAATTTGTACAAAATATTTGTCATTTATTAGTATTTTGAAAATTAAAATCATTTTTGTTTATGCCAATATTTTAATAAGGACATGGAATTAAAATTCATATATATATATTTGAAATTTATTTATTTTGCATTAATAATCCTCACATAACTGTTTTTCTGTATTTCAATTTTTTATTCACACTCTGTCAATCATTTCAAAAACTCTTTCCTTGAAATCATTCTATAAACTTTTCCTGTTATATTAAAAAAAATGTTTTAGATATTTTTCTACTGAATTATTTAATTTAAAAAATCGTATCAAACTTAAAATATGTTGTAATACCTTTATAAATAGTTATTGTATATAATCCCCCTGTTTATAAATTAATATTGTCGAATATAACAAATAATAAAATATTTTAGAAAATAAATATTCAGTACATTCTTTTATCAAAAATTTAATATAATTTATTACATTTAAAAAATATACTGTATTTAAGATTTATTTTTTCTATATTTATTATTTTTTTCAAAACTTAAAATTTTTGAATTTTATAAGATTGAGATAATAAAATTTTTATTTGACTAATTAAATACGTGACAAAATTAAAAATTATTAGGTAAATTATTTGTTTCAAATTAAAACTTATTTTCTCTCTTATATTTATATATTTAAAATATACATAATATTTTTTTAAAAAATAAAATAACTTAAACGAAATTCATACTAAAAATGAAAGCCAATAAAAGAGAAATTTAAGTAATAACGAACACATAATATTGAAAATCACGATATTACTGTTTTTAAATTTTTAATTGTATATTTTTCATAAAACATTGAATATGTAAAAGTAAATAATGGAATAAACGATTAAACATTTCTATTAATTATATTATTTTTAAGATATACTTAAAATGTAATTTGTTCAATATTCAGAATTCTTAACATAAGCAATTTATTTTAATAGCATATTTCAATTATGGTTGTATGAATTAAACGAAAAGCAGGTCGAGATATCTATTTTATTAAAAATTAATATATATAAAATTGAAGTTTTCGAAAAATAACATAAATGTCATTTTTGTATATTTAATAATTATTTCCTTTCCCGAACAATGTGAAAATATTTTTGTTATTTCTTCTTTAAATATAAAATTGAAAAAAGCAATCGTTTTTTTCAATTTATTAAAATTATAAGGTTGAGTTCTGAATTTTAATTTTTATAATTTATTAAACATATTTGAATTGATTTTTCAAATTAATACATTAAAAATTCAAAATATAAATATTTTTAAAAAATTAAATTAAAAATTACGTTAATTATTTGTATATTAAAAGTATCTTATTTAAATATTTATAAAATAATAAAATAATTCGTGTATTAAAACATACCCTTGAAGTAAGTCTTATAAGATTATTGTAATCTCTGCTAAATGCTTCGAATGGATTCCACAATTGCGCCGTTGTATCTTCTAATAAAAATATGAAGTAAATTAAGGTGAATATTAATTTATCCACTTTAAATAATGTCATGTCTGTTACAGTATGTACACAAAACACATATTATAATACTTGTATCACTGCAGGACACTTTACACACATTGATACTAAAATTAAAAATATTTATTATTAAAAAATATTTTTAGAAACAACCGTAATGTAATTTAAATTAATATTTATTATCTACATTACAATTAATTTAAATTGAGTATTAAACATATTTTTTATTAAATCAATTAAAAAATTTTTAACGATAATTCACTTATATTTAAAATTTAAAAAATGCAGTATAAAAAATATTCAAATTAATAAATTGGCCCAAATGAAATTGAAAGATGTAATATATAAATGTATGTATAAACCTTTAGTTTTATTTGGGCCATACTGTATATCATTAAATATGAGTTAAATTATATATACATTGATTTAATTGCGAAATAATAAATAACTTTTAAAATACAAAATATTCTTTAGATATTTCCTATTGTTATAAATATTAGAATTTCCCAACATTCAACTAGTTTAATATAAATTCCAAAACTAGATGTTGTAAGATATAAAAATAACGAATTTGAAAGTCTTGTAAAATAATTAAATATTTTTATGCATAATGAAAACTTTTGCAAATACACATGAGCAAATATTAATATCAATTTTAGAATAGAATAATAAGCACAGACAAATAAGAGATAAAAATTTCGATTTCACAACAATGAAATTAAACACACCTTGAATATTTGTTATGTGTAAGGAATTATAGACAATTTCTCTTACTTTTTAGTTAACGGATATTATACAATACAATAGTAGATTAATTGCTTTTCTTTAATTTATTTATATATTTATTACTCGGAAACGATTAGAATTATTCAAATTCAATTCAGTATTACATCAAATATATATTTCTAACTATTCATTTTAGTTAGAAATATCGACATTAATTTTAATTTTGTAGTAAGACTGAAGATAATGCTTTTCAGAATATTTAGCATGAAATTCATATTATGATCTCGAAATATACATTGAAATTTATAACTCACTTGGAGCGTAAATTTAAATAATCTACTTCAATTTTGATTTATTTTGATAGAGAATATTTATTTCTATAACTTCTTTAAATTCATTTTTTTTTGATAATATGTTTTAACTATAGAATAAAAAAGTTTCTATTCAATTATTTATTTTTATATTACAAATATTAATTAAAACATTTATATATGTATATATATATATATATATAATAAATTTGAAAATAAACTTGTGTATGATTATAATAATGTCATAAGTATATATATATATATATATATATATATATATATATATATATATATTAATTTGATGGTAAAAAAATTAATTAATGCTCATTATTCAAATAAAATTTTATCATAAACGTCTAAATAATAATTAACTTCTAACATAAAGTTTCTAATAGTTATGACATGTTTACAATTATTATTAAAAAAAGATTCAAATTTATATGTGCGTTAAATTTATGTTTATAAAAACAAACTAGTCACAATTAATAATTATGTTCTTGATAATATATTTGATATTATATTTTTTAAATATAATAATATAAATTTTGCAATCTTTGTACGTGAAATAATATAAAAAAAATTATATACATATACATATATGTGAATTTTTCTAACTTATAAAATTTTTTGTCAGTCAAACAATTTTAGTTTTTTCTGATAGTTAATTATTAATAACATATATTTTATTTTCAATTGCTTAATTTCACTTCAATTTCGTTTGACATACATATATATTTCATTGAGTTTATTCTTGCGGTTGGAGTTCACAAGGTTATGTTTGTTTTTTATTGAATATTACCAACTCTTGATTTAAACAACTAATTTAGTTCAAATATGTAAATTTATCTTTAATACAATCATCATATTTGTTAAAACAAATCTTTTTGTTCATTGAATTTAAGTTTGACTTGTATTTATTTTTTATTTTTTTAAAAAAATGCCAGTTTCATGTAGTTATATTCGCTAGGAAATGATGAAATAAATTTTAGTACCATTAAATGTTACAAATTGCACAATAATTGTTATAGTTCTATTATAATTATATGAAATTATATATATATATAAAAGAGAAAGAGAGATAAAAAATTATATAATTCACATAGTATTCTTATTATTTTATTAAAATCTCTAACATACCAAACAGTTTGAAAAATACTTCATAAAATTATGACTTTTATTAAAATGAAAAACGTTCTAAATTTAAATGAACCCTTCAAATAATGATAAAATGAATGATAATATTATTTTAATATTTTCAATACCGTCTTATCTTTTCTATCTTAACGGTTTCATTACTGCCAATTGAATACTTTTTAAGCTAATGATTAATTAACCTGTATTCATAAATTACATTATTCTCTATTAAAATATAATTATCTCAAATGATTATTCATTTTCACTTAATTTGTTTAATTTTATTAATATCAGGTTTCATATATAACATTTAAAAATTATTTTTAAATACACATTCCATTTAATGATATGAAATGTTATAGAAATTAATGAATTTAAATTTATTTAATTTTTTAATTGAAAATAATTTCAAACTACAATAAAACCGATTTATATAGCAGATAATATATATATATTAAAAAAATACCTATAACATCTTAAAATATGTAAGCGAATTTTAATACAAATGAATCACTCACTTCAACATTACTACATTAAATTAAAGTTTATAATATTTTCTCATAAATCACTTTATTCTTTGATATTCATTATGATATCCATAATTTCATCGTCAGTACTATATTATGAAATCTACACTGCTCTAGATTAGAATTTAGGCTGTGATACTTTGACAGTCAAGTTGGTTTTATAATACAAAACTCTGATAAATATAGTAATGGAATAGAAATGTATATTAGTCAATAAACTTACCAATAAATAATTAATTAACAGTTGCAAAATTTTGTTATAATGAGGTGCGTGATTTATTAGTGTTAAATTGAATTTACTACAGTATCTAAGCAAATGATACATATCTGATATTAAAACATTATTTTTATTTTGATATTTGTTTATAAATTGGAACTTAAGAAATTGATTTATTTAATTGCATTTTACTAGAGATTTGAAATTCTACTTAGTGATTAAATACCACTGAGATTGAAACATTTTCAAATGATATATTATCATATAAGCTTATATTTAACAGTCTATTACTGTGCAAAAGCCTCAATGAATAATATTACTAATTAGTATCTGGTGGTACTTGCTATGCTGATTGAGCGAGTTGGTGAGGATTTTTATTCAGGATTTACTCCCTTAGGCAGCATGTTTTCAAAATTTTATATATATAAATATATATATATATAAATTGATTGAATAGGGTTCTGCTTATTTAAATTTTGTATATGTTAGTAGATTGAAAATATAAATAATCAAATATACATTTTCTTTTTCGAAAAACTAAAATATATTTAAACATTTTTTTTTTAATTTTTTACATCTCAAAAAAAGTAAATAAACTCTTCTAAATCAAGTCTTCATAGAAGAAATATTTGATTTAATTAATTTTTACAAAATAATTGTATACATTTTCATTTACAAACTGTTTTCAATATTTTTTTTATTAAATAAATTTCAATTTGTAACTATATTTGAATTCACTTTTTACACAAAATCTATTTTATTCAATTTAATTATATTTAATTTCATTACTAATTTTATTTCAATTATTATTTTAAGTTAAATATATTAAATTAGAAATAAGGATGTAATAATTTACTAAAAAAATGTACATCAATTATAATTATTGAGTTTATTCACAAATGTATTCCATATCCAAAAAAATATTTATATATATATTAGTTTTTATTTTTAACAATTTCAATTTTATTATATAAGGTCATCCAAATGTCACGCCTAGATTTGTATTTTATTAAAAAGAAATATGTGTATAGGGAAACATGTGTATAGTTTCATTTATTTTTTTTTAATAAAACACAAATCTAGCCGTTACTTTTGAATAAACCTATATTTAGAATAATTTAAAATTTATATAAATTCCTATATTAAAAAATAAGAATTCAGTTAAAGTATAGATAGTATTAATTAATTTTATTTTATTTTAATTGTTATGAATTATTGTATATATAAATAATATATACAAATGCACTAAAACGCATATATATATATATATATATATATATATATATATATATATATAATTACGATATGAATTAAAATTTTGTATTTAAATAAAAATTGCACTTTAAACTGATTTTAAATCCAAAATAATAGAAATATTTACTCTTATATATATATATAATCACATAATAAATAATTATATAATAATTTAAAAAAATGATTTATCAACAAACATGTTCTATTATCACAAAATTGCTTTTTAATGAACAATTCGATTAAAATTCACCTTGGAATACAATTATTTGAAGAAGAGAATTAAAATTTGAAACACATTTAGTAAAATATAAAACCGGTAAATTATCAAAATCACTGATAAACAGATCAAACAATATAAAACTAAACTTGAATGAATCGATTGTTGTTCCAAGGATCAAACATACACAATGAATCAAGATTTGCTTAGCTGAAGACATTGACATTTACTATTTAACTTTAGTTAGTAATAGGCAAGTGGGGATTTCGACAAAATGATTAAGGTAGGGTAAGGTTTGCATAGTTCACGTTTAGATTGCAAAAAACTTGCAAGAAGTTTTTCAGTGCAGATATTTTTATATAACCAATAATAATGAGTGTATGAATTGTGGAATACTATTATTATTTTTTTATGTTTCATGAATGTATATATAATATGTACTTCTTTTTCATTCTAATAATGTTTTCTTTATTATTCTGCATTTATCTTATATGTTTATATATGTAAATTAAGTGAATGTATTGAAGTTTTTAATTAACATAATGCATTTTTTTAATCCATGTAATAGTAAATCACATTAATTCTAAAAATAAATCGTATATATTATTTTTTTATTTACAAATAGTGAATTAACGTTTATAGTTCGTTGTTTGTTACCACTTAGTATTTAATATACCAATTATTGTAACTATTCGTAACCTAATTGGCAACCACTTTAATATATATATTTGTTTTTTTGTATGATATAACAATTTAATATATATAATTACTTAACAACATTATTAGTATTAGTAAGGTTCGTTTTGTTAAAAATGTATTGCAATAAAGTTCATAGACCTTATTCTACCTATATAAAATAAAATCGTATATTAAATCTTTATAGAATATCAAATTGAAATTTATATATTTATTTATTAGACCTGCCAAAAAATTCTATTCTTTTCTTAAGTAAAAAAATAATATATTTTTTACTGCTTATTAATATTTAATTAACGATTTAATTTCTATTAATAATAACTTCTTCTATCTTGATGGAATTTTTTGAATTTCTCCCTGAAAAAATAATTCGTTTTTGGAAGTTAAAAACTCATCTAGTGTCTTTTTATATTTCTATCTTTATTATTTTTTTTTATTTAAAAATTTTTGCAAAGCTATAAATAAATGGTATCGGAAAGGTGCTATATTTGGAAAATATGCTGATTGCTGATATCTACCTTATTATTCTGATATCGTCCTATGAGATTAATACCTATTCCACTTTTTATAAAAATCTTTTGTGACCTCAAAATATTCATATTTTTGGAACAATTATTCTATTTTTAAACATAGATATCCAAATGTAATAAGAAAAATGAAAAAAAATCTTTTCATTAAAAAATCATTTTCATAAAATCATAAAGTTTATAATTTAATTTACATAAAATGTATTTATAATTTGTCTAACTTCGATTTAAAATTCATATCTCTAGTTATAATTTCTTAAAACATATATTTTATACAAACATCGATTCTTTAATATTAATTTTAAAAATTATTAAATCTAATTAAGTATTTAAATTTTAGTAAACTATATACAAAATTTTGTTTACTAAAATAGTTTTTCAATATTTGTAGAATTATTTTCAAAAAAATATTTTATTGAATCTAAGACAGTATTTTTTTAATATTAATTTTAAATATATTAAAATATTTAAATTGTTAAAATTTTAATAAACAAATACATTTTGTTTACTAAAATAATTTCTTAATTTTTTGAAAAAATTGATATTTTATTCAAATTTAAACATACATAATCAATCATTTAGAAATCATTTCAAGTTAAATGTAATTAATATGTAATGAATTTTCCAATTAATGGTAATTAATTATTAATATTGTCATTGATTATTCATATCAATGGAAATATTGATTATATTAATTAGATATTATAATATTTACAAGTAATATAAACCTGACAAATTATATTATGTTAATTAAACCTTATTAAGAAATATATATATATATATATATATATATATATATATATATATATATATGTGTGTGTGTGTGTGTGTGTGTGTGTGTATGTGTTTTGAATTACATTGCTTCTAAGTACAGAAAAAATATTCATCAAATGATTTTAACTTTCTTTTTAATTAAATTCTAATTAAATTGTTGCTAATTATATTTTATTGCAACAATTTTATTTTAATATAAAACAAATTTATTTTAGAGAACAAATTGATTTAAATCTACATATAAAGAAACGAATCTCATAACAAATGTCCTTTACCAAGCGTTACTAATTAATCTTAACATAGTAAATTTGATAAATTACATAAATTCTCCTTTATTCAACTTTAATGTAAATATAATATAATTTTAATTTCGAAACATCAATATTATATTTCAAGAAGACTTACTTCTTACTTATGAAGACCAAAATTGTATCTTAAACTATTTTCTCTTATCTATTATTCAGACATAAGTTAAGAACAACAAGGAAATAAAAATAGTATCAACGAACTTGTCTACAAATGAAAATGTCTAATCCAAAACATTTATTTAATCTATACGTAAACAAACATACATGTGAATTTCATTTCTTAACACCTAGTTTCTTTTTCGTTTACATAAATTTACATAAATTTTCATTAACGGTTGCTATGTGATTCTTCGATTTCATATTGATTAAAACTCAAACATCTTAAAAGTTTATTATGATGAGTTAAATATAATTTATATTGCATTCATTTATATATATATATATATATATATATAATATAATCAGCCTATTTCTATCCATTATTGGATGAAAGTCTCTCCAAAAATTTTCTATTCGACTAATCCAATATTATTTTCTTCCAGTCTATTTTGATAAATATTTTTATATTTCTATTTCATTTATCTTTGTATATCTTTCTGAGCCTTTATATATATATATATATATATATATATATATATATATATATATTTGGATTATCTCAAGAAATAATTTCTCTTGTACATAAATTGTCTTCTCTTCTTGATATATAAACGACCTATTTCCATTTCAAACTCCTAACTTTTGTTGTAGTATTCATAATTTATATTTCCTTTTGATAATTGTGATCCAGTTTTATTAATTACATTTTCAATATTTATTTTTAATGCTTCTGTTGATTATGATTAATTAACATAAACCAATTATCTCACATAACCACACAGAAAATAATCCAATGGAGTTGGATCTTGGTGGCCAATTGATAGATACATTTCGTGAAATAATGGGCTCATTTTTGTTTCAAAAAGTTAATTGAAGTTTTTACAATTTCTAAGCGTTGATAAAGTTCTAAACATTCCATGATAATTTGACAAACTATACTGAGCTGAAATGTCGAAATGAACTTAAAAAAATCCAAATATAGCTACCACCTGCTGTCAATTTTCTGACATTTTTATTTGAAAACACTATATTACATACCAAATATTATGACAATTCCAAAAACTTATTTTAAATATGCGAATATTGAATATGAAAATTTATAATATAATTAAATGAAAATGTATATTTCTTTACTAATAAATTATTGTTTATACTATATTTATAGTAACATCGTAATACAAACATTTTGAACAAAACAAATATTTCCAAGTTTCTATCTAGAAATTTCTACTGTTTATAGATAATAAATTAATAACACACACACACACACACACACATATATATATATATATATATATATATATATATATATATATATACGTATATATGTATTCGTAAGTACTTAATTATAAATTAATACTCATATTAAACCAAAATTCAAATATTTGTATTAAAACAACATTTACTACAATATTATGTATACATATATATATATATATATATATATATATATATATATATATATATATATATATATATATGTTGATAGATATTTTAATTGTTGAATGTTGATTTAGGAAGATTATATAAATATTTCAATTATAAAACAATTTGTGATCTATAAAATGTGTTTTGAGTAATTTTCTATATTATCTTAATAATTATAAATGAAATGAAATATCTCATTTAAAATATTTATCCTTTGAAAATCAATCGAAATATTTATAAACTCGATAATTAAGACTTATTGATTAAAAAAAAATATTTCACACCAAATTCTAATAAAGCTTTTAAAATTTTATTGCTTTCCATTTATTTCTGCATTATTTCAATTGAATAAATAATAAATATCAATTCATATTTAATATTTCATTATAACTGATAAAATTTATAAATAAATATTTTTTAATAAAATCGAAAATTGTAAAAATAAAACACTTTATCATTTATTCATAGTATTTATGTAAATAGTAGTTTAGTATATATTTTTATCGATATTATCAAATATGAATAATTATCTATATAATAGGAAAAATTTAATATTTATAAATTACAATCAACTTTCCCTTAAATTTGGAATTTATTAACATATTTCGAATCAAATGTTAACTTCTTATTTGACAGGAAATTAGTAAATACGGTTTAAAGAAGACACTATTTATAAGTTATTAATTTTCATCATAGTTCAATAAAATCATTAGTGAAAAAAATATAAATAATTCAGAAGCATACCTTTCACTTTCAGTAATTATATACCTTTATGTTTATATATGTTTATATATATATATATATATATACATCTTTTATCAGTCGCGTGTACAATTAGAAATTTGAGACAAAAATGCTACTATTTTTTTAATAGAACACTTTAAAGTAGGTGTGTCCGTTATAAACAAAAAGCAATTATTAGATTTTTATAGTAACCGTTGCGTCATAAATTAATATGTATATAAAAAGAATTAGGTGAAATAATACATTGATGGTCACTGCCTTGTATGATTGTTTTAATGAGAAGCATTTCACTTTTATTTTTACGTGATTTGTATTTTTGGTAAGGCGAAAGTTTATGACCCAATCAATTCAAACTAGTTAGAGATATTTACATTTTATTTTCGTGCATCGGATATTCACTATCTATTATGGATTTTTCTAATATACATATATATATATATATATATATATATATATATATATATATATGTATACTCCTACAAATCCATATATTACTTTTCGTTTTGAAATAATGACTGGTTTCTATAATAAACAAGAAAGATTATTCTCATACACAATTTCTTTTTTATTTTTTAATACATTCCAAAGTATTCGGCAAATTGTGATACTTTCAACATAACACTGTAATATATTCATAACATTTAACCTTCTAACGGTTTTTTTATCTTTAATATTGTATAATTAATACTTACCAAAATAATGCAACTATATTTATTACATCCGATAAAAAATCGATATTCATGATATAAAAAATAGATATACCGCAAGTCAGTGTAATTATATCAATTTTTGTAAGTTATATTTATTACTTTCATTTCAAATACCACAAGTCTTTGAAAAAGTGTTAAATAATTTTATATTATTCACTTTTTTATGAATAAGCTGTTACACATTTTTATATCAATCTCATTATCATCAGAGCATTGAATAATAAAACCTTATTCAGATTTTATCCAAGTTTTATAACGTATCTTACTAATTATAATACCATTGTCATCAAAATGCACATCGTTTTATGAACAAAAAAAATAATTATTGAATATTTCTTACTATATTGTAGTATTAGGGTGATAGTTCATCTGTGTGAAAGTGTATTCGCAACAGTATCAAACCAAATACTATATTTGCGAATAAAAATCAGTGTCAATGAACTATATAAGGTCAAATATTGTATGAAAAAATTACATTTGAATCTTGTTTGTAAAATTTCTCTTTTATTTCATAAAATTTTCTGTTGTAAAATTTCTTTTCGTGAATTTAATCAACTGTCTTAACATTATTTGAAAATATATAGGATGTCATATTTATTGAATCATATTAATTAATTACCTCCTACCTTTTCATTTGAAATTGGTTTTGTTTGAATATAGAATATAAATACAACCTACGTATTCGACTCAAATTCCTTGGCATTTACCATATACGAACTAAAAAAAAAATTAATTAATTTAATATATTGAGTGATATTTATAGGTTTTATTATATAACTTCAGTAAGGTGTAGAAATATTTTTTTACAAAAAATATAACCGTTCAAAATATTTTTATTCAGTTCATTTGATAAATAAATAATTTAAGTTTATGTGGTATAAAAAATCTTAAATATAATTTATTTTAAATGATTGTACTTTTAAATTTTTTATTGAAATATTAAAAAATATATTCAGTATTGATAGAAAAATTAAACCTAAAATATTCAATAAATAAACTAGGAAGTGAATTCAAAAGATAACCAATTAAAATACACGTATGATATTTAGTGTGTAATTTAATTCGATGCTTTTAACTATACCCTTTAATTAACCCTAATAACTATTTTAAATTAAATTTTACACACCCTATTGTGGTTGCAAAGTAGTGCTATTAATGTTTTCGAATTGACGTTGTACAATTTTCAAAAATCAGTTACGTACACGATAACAGCTGACAAATCACATACAGACGTTGTATTCTTTTTGGGTTTGAATTTAAAAATACTACTGATGTAGCTGAAATAATTTATCTGTCTTTTAATGAAAATGCTGTAATCAAAAAAATGGTATTAATGATTTTGATAGTAAGGAAATTTCGAATTTAGTGAAGAATTACAACCTGATTAAATATGTTTGATTATTAAGAATTGCAGCAGATTTTGAATAAAAATAAAAAACTAAGATTTTATATCTTAGTGCAATGATTTATAAAATGATTTTAGAAAAAAATAACTATTGAAATCAGTAGGAGATCAGACATTCCACAACTAATTATACAAATTGATCAGTTTTATTTTTTAAAAATAAAGAAAATAAATCCAAAAAAAATGTATGAAAGATTGTGTAGAATTTACAATATATTTAAATTTTTAAATCATATTTTTTAAATGCATTATATGCATGATATACACAAAAGGGTAATTAAAAAAAATTTTAATGAAAAAAATAGAAAAAATTGATAAATTTTCAAAAAATTCATATTTTTTTATAAAAATGCGGAATATTGTGTTTGAAAATTAGAAAAAAATATTTTTAATTCAGTAGGAAAATATTGTTTAACGTGAACAAAATAAAAAATTAAATCTAAAAAATCTGTTTGGTCTGTTAAAATATAGATGGGAAATTTAAAACCAACACTGACTAGTTTGTGAATATATGAAGTCAACACGTGTTGGAAACTTACATATAATAAATGAGATAATCGATTGTCGAATACATATAGACATACGAGTATTAAAGATCCGCTTTCACAATAATGCTAAAATTTAGGAAACTTTGTTACATCGAGACAATGATATTAAACCTTTACCATTAAAAACAAAATTATAATTGTATTATAATATTTTAAAGTTTTTATAAACAATATGAGAACGTAAAATGTATGAACTTACTAGAAATTACTCATAAATATCGCTAGAATTAACGAAGAATTCCTGTAATAAATAACTTGATCGTATAATTATTTCTGTATCAAAATAAAATACTAGTTTTTAAAGTCGTATTGCAATTTTTCTCATAACATTCCATACTTGTCAACCTAGAATCAGTATTGAAAGACTTGAATGCATTCAAACGTTTTAAATAGATTGTGAATTAAAAGGTAATAATTTTTTGAAGTTGATAGACATGTTCTATATTAATAACTATTTATTTATATTTATTAAATTCAATATCATTGAATATTTTTGAGTATATTATTTAATACGTTAAATACTTTATATATCCTTTCTATTTTATTTAAACTTTACTTCACTGGCTAATTTTTTTTATTAGATTGTATAGTCATTCAAATGTAACGTCTAGATTTATGTTTCATAACATGAAAAAATCAAAATAGCTATACACCTGTTTCCCTATACACCATCCTATATACACATGTTTCTTCTTAATAAAACACCAATCTAGGCGTCACATTTGGATGACCCTATATTTCAATTTATTATAAATTTTTGTTTGATGGTAATTTGGAAATTATTCTTTTAATTCAAAATGATTGTAAAAAAATGTTAATATAAATATTTATTTAAAGCACATATTCTAACAAATAAGATTACAATTACTGCTTATAAACACTAATATACCTAATAATTGGCCTAATATATCTAATAATTCGTAAATATACACTAATAAGCAAAATTTATATTACAAAATACATAAAAACGCTCCAGGTGTAGGGAAATACCTACAAGTTCGTCATATAAAAATTGATTGTTACACAATATACAATTACTCATATATTGTATAACTATATTTCAAAAATATTTTTCTTAGAAATCAAATAAATAATTTACAAGATATAATGTAGACCATTAAACAGGATATAAAGAAAAGTTTCTAAATACGTACATCTTGAACAGATATTTATTGTTAAATAACTAAATGATTTTCATTAATTTTAATGAATAAAAAATCATTTTAACTTCACTTCATTATATATATATATATATATATATATATATATATATATCAAATAAACGTATTTGAATTTTTTTTTAATTCCTTATCTTCAGTACTTTTTTATAAATTTTATTTTTATAAAATAATAGTAAAATTTTAACATTGGTACATAAAAAAATATTATTCTAAATAAGAAATAAATTATATACAGACCAAATATATATATATATATATATATATATATATATATATATATATATATATTTGTGTGTGTGTGTCCAGTAATTATTTTTACTCAGACTATCGTTTACAAATTTTCTTTTTATAGTCTAAAAATTAATATTAAATATTTACATAAATACTTAATAGAAAGTTTTGAATAAAAAATAATTTATAGACAACACATTAATCTTTTTATCAATCTGACTATATCTATCTATCTATCTATCTATCTATATATATATATATATATATATATATATATATATATATATATATATATATATATATATATTGTGGCTCTAACAAGACTAAAGAATACTAAAATATAGTAAATGATAGTAAGCAAATATATGTATGTCTAAAGCTTTCATCCTCTTATTTAAGCCACCTATATATATATATATATATATATATATATATATATATATATTGCAAAAATAAAATCAATAGTTTAATTTTCGGTGGTATAAAAACTTAATCGTATCATATAAATAAAATATAAATTTTAATTATTTTTAAATTTTAACAAGAACTAAATAATCACCAGATATATATATATATATATATATATATATATATATATATATATCATTTGATTATATATAATACTTAAAATTGAAAAATATAAAAGAACATGATGTTGTTATTTAAATTTGATATTTTTCTTTTATGAAATTTAATTTATTCCTGTTCATGTATTTTGTTTAATACTGTTTTCAATTTTGATTAAAATAAAAATGACCAGATTGAATACTTATTTTTTTATAAATACTTTTTGATTTATATTCTATCATACCTCACTAAATTATTTTTATTTATATAAATCAAATCTTTATTTCTCGATTTTTGTCCAAATGTTAAATATCATACAACAAATATATATCATAATTGTGCATCCATTATTCTATACAATTATTTTATAAAATATTTCAAAGATTTTGCTGTTCCTTACTAATAACACTTTGTATGCTTGTAGCATTATTAAAATTCTTAGTAAATATTATAGTTACCGGTATTTGTTGCACTAAGTACTAAAACCGGTCATAGCAATGAACAGTAAAAATATCAACTATAACATATTTTATAAAAAAATAAATAAATAAACATTTTGTATTACAAGATACATTTCAAATTATAATTTAGTTTAACAGAAGTGTATTTTAAAATAAAAATATATAATTAATAAATTATTGTAAGGTTTCAATTATATTTTACTTTCAATGATCTAACTGAACTCCACTATTCTGTGCTGTGTAAAGATATGGATGTTCTTTAGTTGGACATAAAAATTTTGAAAATGCTTCAGTCCATACAAGCGTTTTACTTCCAACCGGTTCGAGCATATTGTTCCACAATGCTTGTGCCACTGAAAATTATATAGTATCAGATAAAACTTAATCAACTATATATTTGGATATTTTTTAAATAAAAAAAATTGTAAAATATTATTTTATTCAATGCAAAAGAAGAAATGTTGCTTCGTCGGATTTTTTTTAACTTTAAAATCGACTTTAACAAAATAAAAATATAGCTTTATCTTCGTCTACATATTCTCCAAATCTTAGTACAATAGAAAATCACATGTCTTGAACTAAAGATAAATTATAAATTACATTCTGCTCTCTTCAGGTCGCAGCAGCAAATACCTCTCAATATAATTAATAAATTTATAAATTTATAGAATTTACGACTAGAGGCTGTACTGCCGTAATTAAAAGCAAACTACGTAACTGACTATTAATAATGTTAAATAATTCAATAAATTTTAATTTCTCAACTTTTATTCACTAATAACTCAGTAAAATTTTATAGAATATTTAATTATGTACGTAAAATTCTACTTCTAAATTGAATATTATATATATATATATATATATATATATATATAAATATTAGGTGGCCGAAATAATACTGAGGAATGTAATAGGTAAATGTGTGTTTTTTGAGAAATAAAATATTTATATAAAAAAAATATAATTGACCCAAAAGATATTGACAACTTGAAAAATATTTATTAAATATTTAAATAACTTTATAATTATTACTCACTTTTTGATAATTTTGAAAAAATGTTTGTAACTGTATTAAACTTCACTTTCACAACAGTTAATCAGTAATAACTTTATAAAAAAATAATTATTTAACTACATTTTAAATAAATTAATAAATAATTGTTTAAAGTGAATTGTTTGCACTTCAATGAAAATCATGTTCAAAATACATATTTATAAAATCTTACATTTTAAATTTTATAGAAAGTAAATAAAATAATTAATTAATTATGTACTTTTTTGTTAAAGATAACATCCATCAATACAAACATAAATCAATTACAAACATACAAAAATTTCAATTAAACGTTTATTGTATTTTAGGTAATAATTAATTTTAATATTAAAAAATAAATGTGATATATAAAAATATATACATACCAGTTGCATGTGTCTTTTGACTAAAATGAAAACAGTCTGATGATAAATAAGAAAAATCCGAACTGTTATTTTTAAGGAGCGGAATGCTAATTACTTTTGAGAAGGGTTGTAATGTCACAGCGAAATCTTCAGTATTAAATTCAGATCTCGATGCAATTTCTTCATCGACTGCTTGTGATTGTTCCATTATCTCGAGAAATTTCGAACGTTGTGTTTGAAAATAAAGTCCAAATATACATGGACATTCAATCATATGTGTTAAAATACATTCCGATGGTTTGTTTCTTAATTCTATAAGTACTTTTAGGTCTGAAAAATGTATTCAAATTGAAATAATAATTTGAGTAATAAAAATTGATTTTTTAATTAAAAAAAATCAATAACATTGAATATATAAATTAATGTTGTGAGAAAGGTCAAGCATTTCGAATACTTATCTACATATTTTAACATTTTTTATATACTAAAATCTTTAAGTTTCTCAATAAGGTATATTTAATTTATCGTAAATATGAATTACTCTAATTTATTTTAAAAATACTTAACTAATTTTTTAACTTATGACGAAATTATGCCAAATTACTTTCAAAACCTTATCAAATTATTGAAAATAGATAAATTTAATAAAAAGTGATATCCTGTTCCACAAATTATATTTTTTAAAATACGATATTCTTTAGTAAGATGAACTTTAATTACTTTAATAGCTATACAAGTTCGACAAGTATTTTTAAAAATAATTTCAGTGAAAGGAAGTAGTATTCTTTTCATAATATAGATATATATTTTTTTAATTTACAACGCTTATAGATTAATTAAATGTTTTTATAATTGTAATTATTCTCAAAAATATTCGTGATAGTAAAAAAAATATAAAAATAAAATGTTTTATTTATGTATTTAATTTGATTATTTTTTATATAATTAATATTAAAATTATTTTTTTTATTGAAATTTTAGTAAAATAATATACATACACCCACTAAAACATACGCATATATATATATATATATATATATATATATATATATATATATATATATATATATTAGTATTCATATAGTTTTTATATTATTATATAGTTTTCAGTACAAAAAATTAAAACATGAATTCAGGTCTCAAGTCACTAACCTCATATCCACTTTTACTATACTATAAATGGCCTAAATGAGACTGAACATTTTAGACATATATTTATTTTCTTAGTATCATTTATTATTCTTTACTATCTTTCAATCTCATTTAAGTCACTCTATGCAATTAAACATATACTATTATGTTATATTAAAAATTAATTTAAATATCGAGCGGTAATTTTTTTTTTAAAAAAAACGTAAAATCTTAATATATAAATTTTGTATGTGGAGAATTTTCCATTCCATATTCGATTATAAAAAATTGAAATAAACAATATTGTTTATGAAGATGATCTAATTCCAAAAAAAAAATGTCCAACATTTTTTGAGATGTATAAACATTTTGCTAGACGATTTTAAAAATGAAATACTATCATTATAGGAGAATACTATGCATTATTAATATACAAATTTTAGATTGCTATCAAAGAGAAACTTCAAGAAAGTTTGTAAAAAATGTAGTTATTTACAATAAGTCGGTTTAAAGCTCTGTTTCAATAGAATGACCCAAATGAAATTGAAAGATAGTAAAGAATAATAAATTATATTAATTAAATGATTGTTTAAACCATTCAGTCTCATTTGAACCATCCTATATTGAGACGATTAAATAGCGTTACAGTTTCCAAAAATTAAATTTCTTAATAAGTCTTGGACTGGATTTTAATTATTTTTTGTTTTAAAAATTAAAGCATGATTTACAAACGAAAAAAATTCAAAGGACCTAGAAGTAATCTTTACAATTTTAAATAATTTTAATAGAAAAACATTACTAATATTTTTCAATTATATAAAAAATTAATTAAATGTAATTAAAATCAATTTACAATAAAATAAGTTTTGTATTAAAAATAATACATGTAAGACCAATTCTTTTGAACATTATCATATATATATATATATATATATATATATATATATATATATATATATATTGGTTTTTGTAAATATCACATTACTTCATAAGTAACTTAATACACTTTTAATTTTCTTAAAGAGGACAAACAAGATTTATTGCATTAAATTTAAAATGCACAATCACAAATACAGTATGTTATATTTTAATTATAGATACATATATAAATTCACTGGAAATTTATTGAAACCATGTGCAAATACTAAATGAGCTCAAAGATTAGCTAGGTCATTTGAATTATGCATGAAGGTTTGATCAGTATTACTTTATAGCCAATACATTGGAATTATTTCGACATTAAAACTCGTTTTTGCAAAACTGCATTTTGAAACATAGAATGTTTTATTAGAATTAATATTTGTGCACTTATATATTAATTGGTCTTAAATAATATTTCATTTATTTATTATGTATTAATTATGAGAAATATTTTCTATTAAATGTCAAATACCTATATATATATATATATATATATATATATATATATAATCATATAATATAATATTATTTATTGATTTGAAAATATTTATATACAGAAATATGATTACTTTGAAATTGTCTACTAAAAGATTGTAGAATTTCAAAAGCTAATATAGTCGACAACAGTTGCTTCTTATTATGTAAATTTTCTGTCGAATGCACACTGCTTGAACTAAGTGTAATTATATATATATATATATATATATATATATATATATATATATATATATATATATATGTAATTAAAATAGGAAAATTCAGTTCTAATTTATTTCAAGTAACTCATTTTATAAATTAATATTTTTATGTAAATATATCACTCGCTTATGTAATTATTTTTTTGAAATCATTCTATAAATTTATAAATATTTTATTTTATGCATATTTATATGATCATTAAGTAATTTTCAGAAAAAAATATTTTTTTTTATTATTCCTCATTCTCAAGATGATTATGGAAATATTAAAATATATATTTGCAAAAATATTGAACTATAAGTTACTATTAAATTATTTTGTGTATAAATATCATTAATAATAAATATATATTTATATATAGAGAGAGAGAGAGTGAGAGATGGAGGGATTTTTTAATTTTTAAGTCAAATGTTTTGCTGTAAGTAAATATAAAAAAATGTATTTTTTAATAAATCCGTAATATTATATTACACCTAATATTCAAACAAGGATAAGACTGGAATTGGACTGGCATTTTAGATTTATAAAAGTTCCGCTCTACTTAACATATTAGTTACTGATTTGAATATTGAATGAAAAGGTACATTGAGACTCTTTTAGGAGAATAATAATACTGTTTCTGTTCATACAGATGTGTAAATCAAATATTTCTTTTTAGAAAAATGATAAAATTAATTAATTATTATTATGAGTGGGATATGAACCCTCTATACGATATGTATCTATTTCTAACAAACTTTTAACAATATTTACAAAGATGCATTCTATAAAACACTAAAAGAATTAAATATAAAAAAAATATTAGACTAATACGAATAGCAATGAGTAATACAATTCCACGAGTCAATGTGGAAGTAAACAGAATTAAATAGGACGACGAGTTATCTACTCTCTCATTCATTAGATAATTTAAAAAAAATATCCAAAAAGTATATTTTATGCATATTATTAATTTTTTACCTCTGCAAACTATGTAGCTTTAATTGATTGAAACTTCCCAATATTTAATCAGATATTACTGAAATTTGTGCTTGAATTTGAGAAATTATGACTTTTAGTGAATAAATAATAACAAAGTATATAATATTATAATATCTATCTCAAAATCTGAAAAAATCTTTTAAAACTGAAACATAAGTTTTATGTTACAAGATTTTTTTCCAGAAACATAAATCCCAAAGACATTTTTGAAAGAGAATATTCACAACAAGAAAAATAAATGACTTCCTTAGAAAATCTGGATAAATAGTATGATTACTGATCTGAGAATTATAGGTGTAAGAAAAAGTGAAAAAAAATTGATACATCTTACTGGAGAGATGTTTCCAAAAGGAAACAACCCACCAAAAATTAAATAGCATCTGTGATGATGATGGCAATATTATTTGGCCAAATAATTAAATATCCTTCAAATTATTATTTAATCGAAATGAAATATTATTTTCTATTTATATTTCATTCAAAAAACAACTTGATATTTATAAATATTGTAAATAAAAAATAGTTCCTCAATTTAATTTTACTTATTACGAACTTAACACATTTCATAATGAAAAGAGATTCATGTTTTTAATCAACTAAACTAGAAATTAGAAGATTTGTTTTAAGTATCAATTTGTTTAAAATTCTATTCCATTATTTTCTTAAAAGAAAATTGATTTTTTAACAAAATTGACAATATAAATAATAAAAAACATATTTCTTTATTAAAAATCGAAGAAAATTCATAAAAATATTAATATTGAGTTAATGAATAATATATTTTTTATAAAACATTTCATAACTTTTTCATAAAAAAACACATGTAATATTCTTATCTGACAAATATCTCTAAATTTATAATGAAATAATCTACAAGGTCTAATTCGAATTGATTAACTAGTTAATAACAATCACTTTTTAATAAAATATCACTTTCAAATAATAATTTTAATGTTTATTGAGTGTTCTGTAATCTACATTAAATTTATTAAAAATAAATAATTAAAAATATAACTTATTAGAAATACAAAAAATAAAATTTAATAAAAAGTAGGTTAAATCTTGATAAATAAACTTATTATGAATTCATATCATTAATTAAATTACTTAATAATTCATATAAGTCGTTTTATCTGCTACGCTATATTTTTAAAAATTAAGCAGAAAAATAAAATAAAAAGATTTTTTCGTTTTCTAAATAAAAAAGTTTATTTTGAATAAATTATATCTGATATATAATTCAACTAATTAGATCAATATTCAGTAAATCGCCATTATTATATAATAAAGTAATTAAATATCTTTTAAACTTTCATCTTATCGAATGATAGTAGAATGAAATGTTTTTTTGTATTTGTATTTTATTAACTAAATGAGTCTTTTGATATTTATAGCTATATTTAATTATATATTGTAACTAAGAATAAATCCATAAATTTAATTTCACTTACTTGGAACTAAAACCAAATTAACAAAAGTTCGTGGCATATTATCTCGAAGATTTCTCAGTGTCTTTTCTAAACGTCTACGACGAAGTTCTGGAAACTTTTCAGCATGATTAGTGAAACACATATCAGCACAAAAGTCATTAGGTCCTATTAATATATTGACTAGCTGAAAAACATAAAAAAAATAAAATAAATTGACAGTCTTAATATATAATTTAAAAAGTATGTTAATTCCTTAATGTAGAAATAAATAGAAATGAAATAAGATATAATTATGACATAATATAAATAATTACTTTTTAGTCATTAAAAATTTCTTTTGAATTTTTGAATATTTCACAATTCCAATCATATTATTTGGAATGCTAAACATATTTTCAATGATTTAGATATTTAAATATTATATTAGTTCACTTACCTTCCAATCATTTTGAAAATCAACCCTTGGATCATTTTGTATACGTTTAATCAACTGTTTCGACATATAAAGTAAATCTTTACTCATTGCTCCAGGTTCTCCGACATTGAATTGTGATTCTTTATGGATTGTGAAAGAATCAGAGAAAGAATAACCTACTAACTTCGGGTTAAATTCTTTTAATATATTTGGTATTGTCAAATATGTACGCCATGTTTCTTGACCACCTATGAAACAATTTACATGATTTAATATTAAAACACCAATTTAATTAAACAATTCAAATTATATATATATATATATATATATATATATATAAAGAAAAAAATAGAATGGATGAAAAGGAAAGAACATATGGATCAATTAAAAACAAATACATTCCATAATATATGTAGACGATGAAATAATAACTCTGCTAGTTTCCTGAGAGAACAGAAATATATATTCTAAATGGTAAAAAAGTTGTACAAAGCTTTTACATTAAAATAACTGTTAAGAAAATGTAAGTTATTGTATTTAGTGAATTAAAATAAATAATAACCACGATAAATCTTGGGAAGAAATGCACAGGACAAATAAATAAGTTCTCTTACTTAAAAATTGATGTTAATAGAAATACAATCGAAATTAGACGACGTAATGCTCTGACAAATAAAATTTCAAAATGAAAACAAAATTAATTATAAATGAATATTTTGGTACAGATTTTGAAGAGAATTTTGTGAAGAAATTTATGAAGAAGATTGTGATTATTATTAGAATTAAATATAATATATTATAAAAATGAAATCTAGAACATTTTTAAACTAGATTAAAAATGATTGACTGCTTTTGAAATGCAGATATGACAACAATGATCGAAAGATAAATAAAATAAGTAGTGCAGAAGAATTATAGCAAATTAAAGAAGTAGAAAGATCTAATAAATCAATTCGAATAAAAAAAACAAACTTTTTGTCCACAAAATTATATTCGACAAATTTCTAATAAATATATTTGAAGAAAACATTAATGAGAAAAATGGAGGGTGAGATTAACAAGAAAAGTTTTAGATGGGATACAGTGATTAGAAGAATTTAAAAATTAGGTAAATATGAAGAAATAAACAGAGAAAAGATGGAAATAGCTGTTGTGGAAAAACAGATACTTATATATGAATAAATAATACATATATGTATAAATATAATAATATATTTATTATTAATTATTCTTTAAAAAATTACTAAGCCAATCAAATAATTATCCACTACATGAAGATTAGAATCATGTAAAAAATATTTTTTGTATTTAATTTATTAAATAACTTACTTTATTATTTATTTTTATAACTAAAATACAATGTCTGATTTTAATTGAATTTAAGATTTACTAATCATTCTAAAAAAATTACATGACTAAAGAAAGTATATTTTATTTATTTATATTTTTTATTTAAAAATATAAATATTTCTGTTATTTTAAACTATTTGAAAAGTGAACAAATATTTAAAACTATAATTTTTTTATTACTTATATATATATATATATATATATATATATATATATATATATATATATATATATATATATAAAGAATAAACTACACATGACGTACAATCTACTGTTAAGTATTGAAAACGAATTGGATACTAGAGTAGGCACAAACCATCGATGTATTAAAAAGTATTTTACAGAGTACTGTTAAGTAACATATGTGTTTAAGTAATAAAATCAATAATATTAAGATCTACAATTTTTACGTTAATAGTTTGATGATATTACTAATTTTTTTATAATATATTCTTTTTCATATAAATATTCTAAAAAAATTATAAAAATTTGACTAAGGAAGGAAGCTATTATTGATTTTTTTATTTTATTGATATTAAAAAAATAATATGTATTATAGAAAGAATAAAAGGCTTTTATTTAACAGTGATTTAAATTTAATCAAATAAAAATTTAGAAAAAATGTTTTTTTAATATATTTATTTAAATCAATACTTTTTTTGATCTTTTATAGAAAACTTATTATTCTCTTAAGATAATCACTTTAGAGTTTATTGAAAATGAAATTTTATTAGATATTTATTATATTCTAATTAAATAAAAAACGAACCCATTGACCAAGAAATTCCACGATTTTCTATAAAAACTTCTAAAATTGATGAAGCAGCTGCTCCATTTCCAGCTGTTAAACTATCACCAAGTCCTCCAATCACATCTATATCACCAGGTCGTAATTTATGTACACTCGTTGGTCGCTCAGGACTTCGCATTCCATCAACGTTACAATAGAACGGTGTATTTAAATCCACTTTACGTTGTAATCTCTATTTATATATTAGAATTTTAATTACGAAAGTTTATATATATATATATATATATATATATATATACTTACTCTATTAACTTCCAAGTTTTTCAAATTGCGAGCATTGTCAGTTGTTCTACCAATAACTTGAAATCCTGTATTTTTTAAAAATCTTTCTTTTCCAATAAATAAATCTAACACCGATCTTTGACATTGTGCTTCGTATATAATTCCAACCAATACAAAAAATGCAATATGTTGGAGTTTCATTTCTAAAATATATATAAATATATTTGAATAGTTATTAAATCACTTAACAATAGAAACAAATTGAAATACATATTCAAAATATTATATGAGGTAAATTTATTTTTTTAAAAACTGAAAATAATTAGAAATTAGTAATTTTTTAATTTTATTTTAAATAGATATTATTTAAAAAAACAATAACACTTTTTATATTAACTGTAAAACGAAATTTTATTTACTAATTTAAAGTGTAAAAACATTAAAAAACGAATAATATTATTATTTATGATTTTATAAGTAAATTTAAGAAAAAAATAACTATATATATATATATATATATATATATATATATATATGTATATAGGTATATAAATCTTCTTTCGTCCAGTAATGGATTGATAATGACTGAATGATGTGATGATAATATAAATCCTTATATTATTAATAAAATGATTAGAAACATTTATTTTTTTCATTCTTTCTTACGTTTAAAAAGATACTAGATTAAGCACAGTTTCTGTTTTTAAAGTTTATTTTATTAAATAATTCTTAAAATTTGTTATTAAATTCGTTTATAACTTATAATTAAGTTTTATTTAATTTATATAAAATTCACTCACTATAAAATTGACAATAATTTATATTATTGTATATAAATTTAACTGCTAGTCTAAATGGCTATAAAAATATGTTAGAATTAACATTTTAATTGTTTATAAATATCAGTTATTATGTGTTCTTGAAATTTAAATAATCACTTCTCATCTAAATACAATTTACTACTTTTATACAAACTCGTTTGAAAAAACAACACGTGTTAAAATACATGTGTTTAAAAAATTTAACATCTATGTACAAAATATTTGCTTTTATTTCTGACTTAAAATGTGATAATTGTTGTATAAAAACACAAAATTGTAATTTACATAAAAATGCTAATAAACGTTAATATATATATATATATATATATATATATATATATATATATATATATATATATGAACTACTAAGTAAATTTATAAATTGTTTGGTCAATTCCAAAACATCTATAAACAAGTAATTTCAATTTATACACACTCATGTGTAATTAAAATTACTCGTTTATGGATGCTTCGGAATTAGCGATAAAAATTATAACTTTAATTAGTTGCTTATAAACAATATAAAGACTTTCATAGAAGATAAATAAAATATAAATATTTATCTAAACCATCTTATCAATGTCCATTAATATTCTTTGAAATTATCTTTGTTTTTTGTCTAAATTCGTCTTTAAGAATATCTGTTTTAATATTTTTTTAATTATAGAAATGTCATATATATATATATATATATATATATATATATATATATATATATATATATAAAGAAGATTGGGTCATAAACTTTCCACTTCGAGCTATCCAAAAAGTTCTCTTTCATTTCACTACAAAATTTTTCTCAAAACTCTACTTTTTTCTATATTTACATCTTTTGAGTTTTTTTTTATATCTCTTAATTCCTAATATTTTTTTCTTGCTCATCGGTATTCTTCTCTTTTTACATAATATAAATCAATTTCTATTTGAATTTTTTTATTTTTATAATAACGTCTGTAATTTTGACTTTGTTTCTAATCCACTTATTTTTCTTTCATTTATCGTTTCTTGTTTATTTGTGTTATTTGAAGACACGAAATTGTTAGAGAATTTAAGATCAATGTTTCATATCTATAAGTAAGGATAGATAGGATACAAAAATCAAAAATGGTTTTTGTCAAACATACTAGGTTACTTTTTACTTTTGTCACACTTTTTTTCTATTGAACAGAAATAAAAATTGAACTATTGTTCTTAACAATCTAACATAAAATTATTTGTAAAAAAATCAAGGTCTTTTTCTAATATTTAATTTACATTTAAGTATTTCCAATTACCTCTACATATAAAAAAAGTTATTCGAAAATTTGTCATGCAAAATCGTTGAATTTTCAACCAAATATAAAACAAAATAATTATTGTAAATCCATATGAATTATAAAAAAAGAGAATTGACTCTAAATATAAAAGTATAAACAACACCTGCTTCGTTTCTAATTATATATATATATATATATATATATATATATATATATATATATATATATATACTCGTAATTTGATAATTTTAATAATATAGGACAATTTACAATTAAAGAAATTTGTTGTTAGTACAACAAAAATAATACCCAATTATACATTTTTTTCTTACAACAAAAATAATTATCTAATTTTATTATTTATAGTTTATATTTCATTTATTTTTTACCTGCTTACTAATACACATTTAGTTCTTTAAAACTTCAAAAGTTTCAAAATATATTTACGTACATTTATATGTTATCAAAATTAATATTTTTACTCAATAATATGTAGGAGTTTGTTTCAAAGTTTAAAATAAAAAATAAGTAAATATATATTAGACTTCCTTACTTTTACTTCGACAATTTATATTTTTAAAAGAATATTATTAAAATTTATATCTTAATATTAATAACATTTTATTAAATAAATAAGTTTGTTTTTGTAATTTAAGGATGAATTTATTTAAAAATGATTTTATTATTTATATAAATGGGAGTATACTGAGTATATTTAATTATATTACATACGAAATAAATATTTTTCCTTATATTATTAAAAATGAATATTTTCATTCAATACTCAAAAAAATATTTTTATTCGTCAAATTAAAAAAAATAATCATATTAATAAATAATCATTCTAATAATAACAATTTAGAAATACAAAATCTAAAAATTCAAATCAAAAATACCATTGGTTCTAGTAATACATAAAAATAATGAATTTCTCAAATTCATTATCATATTATGCAATTCTTTCATAATCTTATATAGCAATTCAATTCAAAACTCAATACCACTATTTGACATTCTTGAGGTATGTCTACTCGCACTAGTATATCTTATACACAGACCAATGACTCTAGTAATTTATTTGCCAGGTATTTTTAACCTTCATAGATAAAAATTAATTTATTGATTAAATGTTACTTGTAATATTTTTAAGTTTTCTCAAAAATCTTAATGTCACATGTAAATGTCTGTTCATCCTAATTAATAATCATTTTACGTAAAAGAAAGATTATACGAGATTTTTTTTCGCTTCACTAATAATATTCATAAAATTTTATAGCTATAAATATATGAATAATTTTTTTTTAAGATTAATTAAATTTCAGATAAATTTTCTTTAAAAAATGTCTAGATTTTAGATTCAAAACGTTTATTTTTCAAATTATTTATATATATATATGTGAGTGTGTGTACATGTAAGTATAGATTAAAGTATCAAGAAAGTCAATATTTAAAAAAGTACTCAATCACAAATGTCACAAATAATAAAAGTAAAAGATGATAATGTCAACGAGCATTTTATTTTAAAATCTATTTTTCTTTGTTCAAATGTTAATATGACCAATTTGATTCAAAGAACCAGGAAAAGATTCAAATCAATAGAACCTACTCACATTGTGTTGTTTGAATAATTTAAAAATACATTGTTTGTAATATTCTTTTAGCAATAAATTATTCAAAATCAAGGTTTTGTTATTTTCCAGGAAACAAATTTATATACAATACATATTTTTTTATCATAGTTAAAGGATTGGTAATAAAAATAGTATTTTATAAAATATAAAAAGAAATAGGCTTGAAAACATGTTTAATTATTCATATATGTAAATATATATATATATTCAATTATTAAGATATATTGAAAAAAATAATTAATATTATTTATATTATTCTAATATTTCTTTTGATAATATTTATAATATATATCATTTGTTCAAATGTTAAATTTACTTAATAATTATTTTTAATGCATATAGATAAAAAATATGTCTATGTTTATTTATATATATTCTTTATATAATGACTTAAATGAGATTGAATGGTTTAGACATACATTTACTTGTTTACTATCATTTAGAATTCATTACTATTCTTCGGTCACATTTGTGCCATTTTATATATAACATGTTCTTTTTAAAAAAAATACAGCTAAATTAATTTATAATAAACTTTATTTTGTATCTTCATTTTTACTCTTACTCTTTAATTTTTTAAAATTTATTTAAATATATTAACTTAATGTTTGATTTACATTTTTTTATTATACACTTAATTTATTATTATACTGAATGCATATTTAAACCATTGAAGATATTAATTTAAAAATTTATATATATATATATATATATAATTTATGTATCTATGTATATAATTGTATATAACCATTTTAGTACTCTTAATATTCCAAAAAAAAACTGAATATATATTAATAAACAGATTAAAAATAAATATAATTTACTAATATGAAAATTGTATATTTTTATATAAGATCGTGTAATATGAAATGTAGGATTTTTATTTTATTTCCAATATAATAATCCGTCATTTTATGTAACATCAACTAATATATTATAAAAGAAAAACTTAGTATTAGGAATTTTTTATTAGAGTATTATTTTCTAAATAACAAATTTCTTAAATTTCCCAATTATCCCACAATCAAATTGTCACTTAATTGTAGTATTTTTTTATTGGAGTATTATTTTCTAAATAACAATTTTTAAAAATTTCCCAATTATCCTACAATCAAATTGTCATTTAATTGTAGAATAATTGTCAATCATTATTTATGATAAAAGCACAATTATAATCTTAACAACAGATTTTTCAGTAATTGCAACTCGACACATACAATATATAACACTGATGAACTTGAGTTAATTTAATATTGTTTTATTAAACATTCAATTTGTTTTCTGTTATTTATTATGTACGATAATTAAATATAGAGGTTTTAGTGATAACTTTTCACGAGAACACATTTCACTAAAAACTATTGTCGATCTTTAACAAATAAAATTAAATACTAAATTTCACAATTGTCTTGAATTAGATATAATTAATTTTTTAACAAAAATAATTGGAAAATCAATAAAGAAATTTGTCTACAAATATTTGTTACTTTTTTGTTAAACTTTTTTTAAAAAAAATACAAGTTATTTTTAGATATTTTTAGTTACTCGTTTAATAAAAATAATACTTGTTTCTATCAAACTTGCTTTATTTTATGCATATATATATATATATATATATATGGATATATGTGTGTATGTGTATATAGGTGGCCCAAGTAAAACTGAGAATTTTAAATAGGGTTTATATATTACATCCTTCAGTTCCATTTAGCCCAACTTATGTATATATATATATATAAAATGTAAATAATTTATATGACACACGTTTTAAGAACAAATAATAAATGAAGTGAATAAACACTTTTATGTTATATTAATAAATATAAACACTTTAATATTCCTAAAAATACTTTTACACTTAAAAAATAAATACTTCGTTAAAAATATAATAGTCTGTTAGGCTTTATCCATCACTTTATTAATTTTTATTAGATTACTATTTAATTGTTGATTTATATTTGTATATTAATTAAATATTTTGAATTTATTATTTTTTTCAAATATAATTACATAATAAAAAAATTACTGATTAGGAAATTTAAATACGGTTAAAATTATTTTATATCTTATTATGTTCAATCGAATAATCTGCACAAAGAAATAAATTAGTTTTACCTCCTGCTATAAACCAATTTTATACGAAAGCACAGAACACAACTCCTGAGTAAACCATTTTCAAAAGCCTCGTTTGCTTATATATAGAAGTATAAGTATTCTATTATAGCACATATAGGTGAAACAGAATGAATAAGAGCATAGAAGGAGATGTTAAAAAAAAGGAAAAGGTGGAATTAAAAAAGTTGTTTTAAAAAAGACAACAGAGTCAAAAATAATGTAGGTATTTCACTTTACTAGGAATATGTAATTTCAAACACGATTCAATTCTAAACAGAGTCTAGTTCATTGATGTTAACAAAATATTTGAAACATAATTATAAACAAAGACAAATATGTACTTTCAATAGCAATGAACTTGTAACGTACTGGTTTCTTCGCATATCCCTACTTCTCTTAAAGTTTATGTCAATGCCAAACAACTATTTTATTTTATTGAAATATTTACCACATCTTGACTAATATCTTGATATAAAAATCGTATTAAATATCTAGTTTTGAACAAGGAACTTTCCTGTTTATTATATTTTATTAAAAAATCAAATTACAAAAAAAAAAACGAAATAAATCACATTTTTAAATCAGATTGAAATGGAATTAGATGAATAAAATAAATTATAATAATCATTTTTTTGTGTTAGTTTTAAAAACAATTATTATAACATATCTTAAAAAGAAATAAAATAAAACTTTTATTTTAGCTATATAAGAAAAAAGTAGACATTTAAAAATTTAAATAATCATAAAGACTTAAATAAGGAAATCAGTTGATTTTTCAAGGATCTCTCGAATGAAAATAATTAGACAACTAAACTTTTAAATAAAAAGCAAAAACTTGTCTATAATAAAAATAAAGTAATAACAAAATTCTAAGTCATGTTACAAAATTACAACTGTTGTATTAACTATTTTTTTTACTTATATTTAATTTAATATTCATTTTTTTTAAAAAAAAAATGACATGAAGTTTACTTTCAAATATTATTCATTATTTTTTTTATTTTTAGTCTAATTATATCTTAAAACGTTTTTCTATCTCACGTTTTTCTTATTTACATATACTTGAATTCATTTAATGACTTCATGATCAATACCTAAATAAGATGTACACTAAAAAAAAATTAATAATCATAAACGAAAAGTGAGAGTATTCAATAAAGCAAAATACAAAAACTAACTAATGTGTAAGGTTATTTAACATTATTAATAGATTAGGAACCAAGACCAATTTAATAGAGAAATAAAATTAACACCAATGAATTTCCTGATTTGATACAGTCACGCTATATTATTATATCTATTTGCTGTTGGAATTTTAAAAAAAATATCTAATACTATTTATATTCTCTTTAAACAAATTATATTAGAAATATGACAATTTTTTACAATAATTATATTTATTTCACTAATTGATTGTAATTAGACTTATAAAAATGTATCATTTATTAAAATCAAAAGATATTAACATTTTCATTTAAAATATATTTAATAATCTAATTATATGTGTTAAACTTCAATTATAACCATGTTAAATAAATATTACTTGAAAAAAATATAAATTTAAGTCAAGTTCATTGTCAATTTATAAAAATAAAATGTAAATTTATACAAATATTTATTCTACAAATATATTTTTTCTAAAAAAAAAAAAAACGTTCTCGTATACATGTAGTATATAAAAACTAGTCAATAATAAATGTGTATGTAAAAATAAGGCAGACAAAAAAATAAGAAGACCTCAAAAACAACCTTCGTCGAGAAATACCTGACAAAGGTTATTGTTAATAATTACAATACACGTATATGTACAATACAATTTCATAAACCTTTCGGATTTTAGATTAAATGATTTATACAGGCTGGGCATTCAACTTGATATTAAATGTTTTATTGTTGATATTGATATAAAATAATATTAAAAAAATTTAATCATTCCATACTAAAAACAATTTGAATTTATCTACTCGTGATTTGTATAAAAATCATAATTACAAAACTATTATTTATTGTTAAAAAACTCGTACTTTATATTATTCAATCATGACAATTTGTTCGTGTAAGTACTTTTAAATTATATGATTAACCTTTATAATTTAATTTACAATATTACGGAAATAGGAATAATAATCTTCTACTAGAAAAATATGACACTATAGCATTGAATTTTAAAAAAATAAATCGTAATATGTAATTACGGTCCCATAAATAATTCGAAAATATCCGTTATATTTTAACTGTTAAAAAGTTCATTGAAACTTGTATTTATCATAAAAAAGTAATTTATTTTACAAGGATACAAAAAACACATATTAATGTAATTAAGTTATTACAAAAATCATATGGTATTTAAGAAAGTATTAAAAATTTATTAAATAAATATTATTAGTTTATTTTAATAATAATTTATATTACTTTATAAATACAAAATATAAATGATTAAAATCAACTAATGAAGAAATGATTGATCACTCATAAATTTTAGAAAATTATCCAATATTCACTTATGGTTATTTTTTTAAAAAAAAAACTGATGTGCATTTCAATAATCATGCAATCTTCATCAAAACGCTGTATTATAAAATCAAATTTTATAATAAAGCTCTCTGATAATGATGAAAAAGTCATCAAAATGCGAATTTTAAAATAATAAGATTATTGTATACTTGACAAAATTTTACAAGGTTAAGATGACGATTGGTTTATGTAAAAGTGAATTTGCCACAATATGAAAAAATAGATCTATATTATATAGAGAGATCCAAATGAAACTGAGGTATAAAAAATATAGAAAATGATAGTAAGTAAATAAATGTATGCTTCAAATTGTAGCAAATAAATCTCATTTAGGCCACATATATTTTTAGTATCTCAGTTGTATTCTTTATTTTTATATTTATAAATAAATGTTTGAAATATATTGCACAATATATTATTTTATGAACATTTATAATTAAAATTTGTTTCTGTTAATAAATATATAAATTCTAGAATATTTTAAGAAAAATATAAATTTTACTAATTGTTTTAAAACTATATAAAATTCAATTTCATATAAATAAATTATTATTCCAAAGCCACAAAATATTATAAAATTGTTCAATCATTATTTCTGTTTACTTTATTTATTTATAATTTGGTGTCCTTTTAGATGACTATATTATCGTCAGAGCGCTGTATTTTAAAATCTAGGATTTAGGGGTCTGTTATAAAATATACATTTTAGAAACTCTATTATAAAATCTAAAATTGTAGATTTTAAAATACAATGCTATAATTATGACAACATGATCATCGAAATGCGTATCAACTTATAAACAAATAAAATGAATAATTACTGAACGCTTTTATATTATATTGTATAATAATTTAATTATATGAAAGTAAATTCATCATAATTGAAAAACAAATAATAAAAAATATATTGTTCTCAACATTTTCTAGAATTTATATATTCAATAATAGTAAACAAACACTTTTAAAATTTACTATAATTATTGTATAGAATTCCTGCACGAACTTGATTATAAAATTCACGTTCTTGTAATATTTATGTTTTTATGTTTCATTATTCGTTGAGTGTAAATATTTTCATTGAATATTAAAAATATTGATATTAAAGTTATTTTAAATTATTACTTATAAATGTTAGAAATGAGAATCAATGGATAAAAAATACTTTTTTTAGATATATACGCATATATATATATATATATATATATATATATATATATATATATATCTTAAAATTATTTTTTTTATTCATATTGTAATTTCAAGTTTTATATATTAAAAACAAGCTACAATAAATGAATTACTGAAGATACAAAAAAATATGTAAAAAACTGCTATTAGAATTAAATACAACATAAAAGAATAATAAATAATAAAACTTTTTTAAAGAAAATCAAATAAAATATAAATAAAGAATTCATAAAAACAAAATCAAAGAAATAATGAATTCACAGTTTTTTTTAAATAATATTCTTATACAATAAACCGAACACAAATATAATTTACGATTTATTGACGATATAAAAACAGTAATAATTTATGTTGCTTTTAATTATTAATAAATAAAATTACAATTACAACACTAAGTACACATCTGACAATTATTAACGATATTTTAATAAAGATGATATTTCTTGTACTCATATTAAATATTTAATTATATAAATAAAAGATAATATACCCATATTTGTATTCAAGTGATGAAAATCGAACGTGTAGAAATTTGCGATTTTAATTGATTTATTTACAGTTTGTTTTGTATACTGGGGATTGAAACACAAAGGTTATTGTTTTATATATTATACATGACATGAAATTTATGAGTATAAAGATGATTTTCTATTTATGTATACATATATGCATATATATATATATATATATTAATTTAAAAGAAATGCTTATAATATAGAGATAAATTATAAATTCCTTTACATTTGAGGAAAAAATGTAATTATTTCACTCTGTTTTTTTCGTTTGTGACAGTGAAATATGGATTACAGATGTTGAAATAACTCAGAAATCATAGATAATATTATATTATACAAAATAGCATAGAAAAATGCATTTTAGAAACAAGAATAGAAATTAATAGATTCGAAAAAAAAGTATAACTTAATCACATTTTTAAAATGAAAATGAGCTAATAATCTAATAAAAAAATTCACCGATGGACAAAAATTATTGATTAGGAGTAAACAAAATGTAATAAAACACAAAATACCAATTAAAAGATCAGATAAATAGATATGAAACACAAGAATAGAAGTAGAGACCATTTTTAAAAGAAACTTTTGTATAGAAGTGGACAAATAGAATTTGCAACTACTAATATATATATATATATATATATATATATATATATATATATATATATATATATATATATAATAATAATAATAATAATAATAATAGTTTTCACACATAATTCACCACCTAATAAACACCTCATCAAAAAATAAAACACAAAACTATGAAATTTTTAGAAATACAAACCGTTCTTGAATATATTATTTTAATTATCTACAATTAAAATAATTTACATAAGAACTGTGTGATTTAAAATAATTATATATTTACATTTTGAATAAACATGTGGAAATATTCTGTTGCTACTAAATAATATATATTATTCACTGTGTTATTATAATATTGGTATAATAATTACACAAATTTTACCTAAGTTTCAATTTACACATTCATTCACATACAGAAAGAAGTTTACAACCATTTCAAAAAATTGTTAGTTTATTTAGTAAAAATGTTTATCGTTTTTATATAAACCAAGAATTTCTATTATTAGGGGTTGTAGATTAAATGTTTAATATCTTTTATGTAATTATATATACATACACACACAGATATATATATATATATATATATACTCTCTTATATTAATTACCATAAAAAATATTAATGTTGTTAGTTAAATCAAATGTCATTGTAACAAACAGTTCTATTAGTTTTTAAATTTTATATAGTTAAATCAATTTTATTTTTTTAGGAAAATTTGTTAAATAAATTTGACTACATTTTTCATTAAAAAAATATATCTACAAATATATAAATATTTCTTAATTAATGAAATATTCATATTTAGTGTTGTATAAATTAATTAATAATGAATATTTTTTTAAAAAAAACCATACACTTAAAAATTTAGATAGATTTTAATCAACCTTCAATGTTATTCACATATTAATTAAACATATTTATTAAATTTCTATTCATTAGAATTTCATGCAAACATTATTTTTAAGGTTTCAATATATAATGAAATAATTGAAGTTTATTTTTAAGGACGTTTAAATATTAAATTAATCATGAATTGTTAAATTTCAGTTTTAAGTCAATTTACGTATTAACAATTTTCACTAACCATTAAATTGTGTAACCGTCTTCAATTTAACTAATATATTTATTTTAAATTAATATACACAATGTTATATTACACTCAGGTATATCCAAGACTATAGGAATAAAATGCACTTTTTAAGCAAACTATTGAAACAATCGTGACAAAATGATTCAATAAAATACTGATTGCAGTTAATTTTCATAATGCAATTCCTTTTAATCTGAATCATTTTTATTTGTAGTTGTTAACCTTGTCCTAGACTCTCTATATATCATTTTTTATAGTAGTGTATTTATTATTATATATCAACAATGTTTACTATTTTTAATTTAAATATACATATATTTTTACAGACACACACACACATATATATATATATATATATATATATATATATATATATATATATATTAGCGTGAAATTAAAAATCTATTTATATAAATTTTATATTTTTTTTAAAATATAATGAAATATAATTGAATTATACATAATAAATTATACATATTCATGATTTATATAGAGGTAATATGAAAAAAATCAAAGAAAAATTAGATACTTACAATACTTCTTGTTGATTTATTATACATTTTTTAATTTATTCTTTTTTTTAATAAAACTTTTAAAGATATCATAAAAATATATGTATCTAATTTAGTTTATCGTTTTAAATTATTATTACTATTATTATCAATTTTATATCATATAATAATTTTCTAATTAAAACTCTCATAAACATTTTTCATTACAAATAATATTTCAATAATATGTTATTTTTTCATGTATAATATTATGTATTTCATGTATAATGTATGAAATTAATTATAACATTTTTTTCAATTTACAAATACAAAATTGTAATAATATATGCATGTACATACATACAAATATATATATATATATATATATATATATTAGCAGGAGCATCAGCCTCTTTTTATCTACTGTTGGATAAAGGCATATTCCAAAATTTTCTATTTCGACTGATTCAACACATTTCTGTTCAATTCCAATCCATCAATTCCAACGAATATTCTTAATATGTCTCTCTCTCGTATTTGTAGATATTTTCTGGTGTTTATATATATATATATATATATATATATATATATATATATATATATATATATATATATATATATTCCCAATTAATATTTTACATATTTATAGGTATTTTGTTCTTGTTATTTTACCTGCTAAATTCCATTTTAAACTCTTAGTTTTTTTCTATAATATTCATAACTTTTTTCTGATCTACTCTTTTTTCTTCCTGTATTTAAGTATTTTTCCTAATATATATTTTTTCAAACTTTGTTCTGTTGTCTAAAATCACTTAATTTTTTTGACATTTAAAAATAATATCTTCTAAAAGTAATACGAGAAATAAAATATCTATACAATTTCAAACAAAGAGAATTAAAACTTTACAAGATAACGCTTTTTTATTCACCATCATACATATTAATGAAACATAGACGCTATCAAAAACATTATATAAAAATCCAATCTGCATAACTGAGGTCTCTAAAATAAGTAATGTTAAAATAAGAGAACAAATAAACAGATTAACAAAAAATAAATCAGAGACAAAACAACAAGTAAAATTGATGTAAGAATAGATAATTCAGTACAGGATAACATGGAATAAACATATATACATGCTGGGATCAAAAAGATTCTCAAGGTTGATTATTTGATACAAACCGAAAAAAACACAATTGTATGAAGACCTTGGAAATGATGGTATATTGACTTGAAATAAGTCAGAAGGCCTAATTCGTCATGAAGGTGACAACAATGACAATATTTATATTGAATGTTCATTTTATTATTTTTGAACTATGTATGAAGTTTAATAACAAATTAATATTTGTCATTGTGATCTTAAGATTTATCTTTGTTTTGTTTTCAATATTTTTGTGATACACCATATATATATATATATATATATATATATATATATATATATATATATATATATATATATACGACAGCTTTAAGTGGATTATACAAAGCGGTGGGTTGATAAGGATAAGCCTCCAGAAATGGACACAAAGGCTAAGCTTCATGGAAAAAAATAATGTTGTGTTTGTGTGGTGGGATCGTCATGAAATTATTCATGTTGGGCTTTTAAATCAAAATGAAACAATAAATGCAGAATTGTACTTCCAACAGCTGTAGCGTGTTCATCAAAGTTTGATCGAAAAACTTTATTCTCCATGACATCGCTAGATATTATACAGTAAGAAATTTTGGAGCTTGACTGATTAATTTTTCCCCACCTACCATACTAAACCTGGAACCATCCGATTATCATCTTTTTCAATAGCGACAAAACACTTTGATGGATATACATTTTTTGAATGAGAACCAGGTTAGAAATTTCTTTGAAAACTTTTTCAAGTCAAAACCATCGAAATTTTATTCAAAAGGCATAGAAGAGCTACGTAGCAAGTGGCAACAAATCATTGCAAACAATGGCGTATATTTAATTGGTTAAAGTACAATTGCTGTTTTTTATTGGAAATTAAAGTTGACATACAAAAACGATAATTATTTATGACTCAACCTAATATATATATATATATATATATATATATATATATATATAAAATAAATATTCTCATAAAATATACTGTTTACAATATCCATTATAATTAAAACAATTACAAATTCCATGAATTTAATTATCTAACATATTTACTATATTAAAACTGATTTCCCTTGACATAAATCCAACGATTGCACTAAAAATGCATATATATATATATATATATATATGCAATTTTTGTTTTCTCGACATTGATTGAAATAAAATAATTAGCAAAAATAATTCCAACAAATGTTATAAAAATAACAGTTGTTTACAAAGTGGTACAGACTAAATAAAGTTGTACTGATGATTCACTTTTTCATTAAAATAGTCTATAATTATCTATCATAATTGATTGTGGTATATGGATTTAATTTCGATATAAATAAAACTTTCCTTAACCATTAATTAATGTTGCATCCTATTTAAATTTAAATTTATTTCTAACCTTGATATAATTTCATATCCACGACTTATTTCAAATTTAAATAAATTGTATTTATTTTTCGGAGGCCACTGTCTTCTTTAAGTAATTTAATTAATTTTATAAACAAAAATACAATTATTTTTTTGTATAAAGTCAAAGGATATAGTACCAAAATTACAAATACATATTAAACATTAGTGAAACCTTTATTTCAATATTGTGAGAATTTAATAATCATAAATATTCAATTCATGCCAAATAAAATTTCGAAATGAATTAAAATGATAGAGTAGTTAAGTGTGCAAAGTTTAAAAGATTGTTAATGTTAAAGAATGTAAATTTATATTTTTAAATAAATATTTTATTATTATCTAGCCTGGAATAATTTCAATTAAAAAATAAATTTATCTTATTTCATAGAAAAAAGTATCAAGCATTGAAAATGAAAGGTACAAAAAAATTTTTATTAACAATAAATACTTGATAGAAGAGTTCAAATGCACAATTTATTTAAAACATAACCTAACATTAATTATTTTTTTAATTTTGATACTTGATATATATATATTTGTTTATTGAAAAAAATATTATTTATTATTTTGTTAATTTAATAAAATTTTAGAAAAGTAGATATTTTATTGTCTATTTTTTCATATAATTGAATTAAAATTTACAATATCACTTGATTTTATTTTAATTTTAATATTTTTACTAGCAATAATTCATTCAAGACATGAAATTTGCGTTTCGTTCTTAATTTAATTATTAAAATATTATATATATATATATATATATATATATATATATATATATCAATTCATATTCATATATATTTGAAGAAACTACACACAATTTTTGTTTCTTATTTTACCTTGAAATCAGAATTTCAAAGACTTTTATTGAACTTTTAATGATATGCGTACAATATTTTGAGGTCAATGTAATTTTTAAATTCGCTTTTATTAATTATCGTTATTAATGCTATATATATTGATTATAACAATTTAAAATAATGATTTATATATGTATATATATATATATATATATATATATATAATAAGAAACAAATTTAACGAATTATTATTGCACAATCGACAATTTAGTACCATAATTTATTTCAACGTATACTAATATATTTATGTGCATAAATTAGAGATGCTAGTTTTCTAATATGTGTCAAGTTTGAATAGTTAATAAATAATAAAGTTAGATAAAAAATGATTTTGTAATATTCTTGTAGATTTCAGAACGTTATATTTTTAACTAAATTTGGTAATATTATAAAATGCAGAAATATTTAAAAATTATATATTATATTAATATATATATATATATATATATATATATATATATATATACATCACAATGAAATTTATATATGATTTATATATAATATTAAATATGAAATTTTTAAATTTTATATTTAAAATTATGTACATACAATTACTAAAAGTCAAAACTTACTCCCTATACAAACGTATTTTTAATGATAACAGAAATTGCAAATTTTATTTATAAGATTAATTATAATATTTATTAAAAAAATAATCCTTACTAAGACACATGTCATAGGTACATATATATATATATATATATATATATATATATATATATATATATATATATATATGTAAACGACATGTGGTTGACCTCTTAAAATTATGTTTCCTTACAACTTACTGACAACATAAATGCAACAATACAAAATAATTATATTTCATACTTATTAAATGTTATTACTCTTGTAGACCTTAAAAATTTATAATATAAGGATTTCTTTTGGCATTTAATTTAAACAGTTAATATTAATTTAGCTTTCAAATCATGAATGTTTATATATATATATATATATATATATATACATATACATATATATATATATATTAGGCAAATATCTCCCTTCCGCCTTCTGGTCTTGAATTTCGCAGCTATGTACAAAAAAAAAAAAAAAGCGGAAGGGAGATACTTGCCAACCTAATATATATATATATATATATATATATATATATATGTATATGTGTATATATATATATATATATATATATATATATATATATATATATATATATATGTCTAGAAGAGGAAAGTATTAGATCAGTTGAAGTAGAAAATTTTGAGAGAAACCTTTATTCAGTAGTAAAGTTAGAAAGGGTGATGATGAATATATATATATATATATATATATATATATATATATATATATTCCATTTTATTCCAACAAATTTTCTTATATTTTAATTGCATTTATCCATACATATTTTTTAACCTTTTTTATGTATCTATGTTTTCAATAATTTCTCTTGTTTGTCAATAGTATTTTCTTCTTATTATGTGACCGGCACATTTTCATTTCAAACTTATTACTTTTCCTACAACATGTACATATATTTATATAAAATTGTACATTTTATTCACTTTAATTGTATGGACGATATTGGTAGCGATATCTTTTCAATTAAAGTATTTTTTAATTGGCATTTCATTTTTTACTAAATCAAATTTGATTAAAATTCAAAACTTACTCCATTAGTTATTATGCATAATGTAACAGTGCCATTATGACACTCACAAAAAATCAATAGAGAATAAAAAGCAATAATTAAATAAAATGTTCAGAAAAATACTTCAAGTAAAACTTATTGAGAATAAACTTCATCAGAATCAATATTTTACATAATTAAGTGTGAAAGAAGAAATTGTAGAAAAATGCTTGAATTAATTGTGAACGAGTGTTGTATATCTGTAAAATTAATTGAATATTTCACTGAAGACTACTAAATCAAAAATTTATTTTATTTTAACTAAATTTTTGAAAGGAAAAATGTTAAATGTAATTTATTCTGCATAGATCGATTATTGTACTAAATTCTTTAACATCAAAAAATGTCGTAACGTTTAGCCATGTACCTAGAAATAAGGATTATAAAGCATTAAATTAACAAGATGAAATTCACCACAACATTCAAAGAAAAATTAATCAAAATCAGATATTATTTCACTGAAAAAGTAGAACGTTTAATATCTAAAAGGTTGTTTGATGTTATTAAATAATAATTTCAGGCAACCTTTAAAATATTTACAATAGATTATAAAATCCTTTAAAATATTAAAAATAGACTGTAAAAAAATCAAAATATCAATTTTCTATTTGTGTCAATAATTTTGTAACACGAAATGAAATGTTTGTCCTTGCACATATTAAATATTTAGAAATATTATATACCAATTTTTTCTATACTTTTTATTAAAAAAATATGATAATTTTTTCTATTAAAGTAAAATTGACTATTTCATTGGACAAGTTGTGTTTTTAAATTAATGTTTAATTTTTATTTGAATATATATATATATATATATATATATATATATATATATATACTCGTAAATAGATAGATAAATATTAGACATTTTTCAAAAAAAGAATTATGCAACAAACTAATCATTATCAAGGTTTCATTTTCTTTATCAAGAACACATAAATCTCATAAACCAATCGATAGTAATGTTTGTATTTAATTCAAAACTGTAATATTTAATTACAACAATATGATCAAGGATAACATGGTCAGTAACAGTGAAAAAAGTATTAAATAACTTTATAAAAAAATCTTTCTCAATACATTCAATCACATAAAATAAAAATGACGTTATTCACGTTTAATTAAATGTACGTTTATTTACGGTGAATAAAAAAATAATACAACAATCATAATTACACGAAAATATTTTTATACAAAGACTTATACATATATTCGACTTAATTATATTTATTGACACTGTAAAGTGCTAATAATATATTTTTTGTTAGAATTTATAAAAAGTCGTTTTTTGTAAGGATTATATATATATATATATATATATATATATATATATATATATATATATATATATATATATGTATATTAGTAAACTGGTAATGCGTTTAAAGTACATGATATACAACACAATTTTCTAAATCCTGGTATAATGCAATATTTTGATAACAAATCAGTTAGTTGACAATATTGAGATTCGTCCTTATTACATCTCATCCTTTTTCGCTTATGGCATTTTGGATTATTACGTCGATTGTATAGTCCTTTACATGATCTTCTTTGTACAGGTGGTGCAGGTCCACATGAAAAAAATGTTTCATCAACCATTCCAGGACAATAAACTTCCCTTGTAGAATATCCTAATCCACATGTAACTGAACACTAAAAAAGATTTTAATTAATATTACTAAATATTATAAATTAATAATGTATATATATATATATATATATATATATATATATATATATATATATATATCATGAATGAAATCCTTATCTATTTTTATACAATCATATATAATATATATATTTTGTAGAAAAGGTACATTTGAAAACAGATTTTATATTTTAAAATTAAATTACTTAGTCATTATCTACTATTTATCTAAATATTACATATATTGTTAATTGAAAGTTTTTTTTATATCTTTACATAGTACATTACAAACATTTTATACATGCTTTCATACATACGGATAATTTTATATATATATATATATATATATATATATATATATATATATAATTTAAGAAAAGTAAAATGATTTGTAAAATCAGTCAGCCAATTTTGATAAAAATATTTTTTTATCTATTACGCAAGCAAATCAAACTTTTCATTATTGAAAAGTATTTTTCACACAGATAAATTATCATTCCAACAACAAAAATGACTATAAAATTGTTCAGTAATTATTTATTGTTTACTTTATTTATATATAAGTTAATGCATATTTCAATGACAATGTAATTATCGTCAGAGTTAAGCAATATAAGGAGAGATGATGTTATTATAATCATAATGTACCTTAGTTTATAATTAAAATAGACAGTTGATTATTATTGAACATTTTTACAATTATTTGTGGTGTTAAGGTGATAATTTATCTGTATAAAAATAAATTGTCAACAGTTTCGAAGCAAATATTATTTTTTTAGTGAATAATAAAAAATGTATATTTGAAAATTATTTTGAAATTAAAATTTACGACACAAACATTTCAAATTTCGATATGAAATATACTTAGTTCTTTACCAAAATATAATATATATGTATATATATATATATATATATATATATATATATATATATATATATATATATATAAGCAAATAACTAATTAGCTATTTCAATGTGTTTATTACACTATAAAACTTAACAGAAATAACTATTAAACATTTTGATGAAATGTTGATAATGTCTACTTTATTTATTGGGATTATAAAAATCTTCCCTCTCTCTCTCTCTCTCTCTCTCTCTATATATATATATATATATATATATATATATATATATATATATATATATATATATTGATTGATTGATTGATTGTGAAGACAAAACCATCTAAATGCTCATTAGCAAATAAAATGAATATTATGTGATTAATGAACATTTTAAAAAAAATTTGTAATGTCAAAGAAAAGGATTACTTGTATAAAATTTGTCTTAGAACTAAAAGAATTAGTGATTTATTTATATTAAACTGAATTTACCATAATATAATAGTAATAAATATTTTTTTAAAATAGAATTATCAAATTCAAATATACTTATAAACATTGAAAATCTATTATCAATAAAGTTTGGTTTATTTTCATTTCATAAAACAAGATTTTTTATTATTTTAATATTTTTTTTGAATTGAATAATTATTTAATTATTGACCTTAAAAGAATTATAATAATTACTATTTCAATTCACGAGCAAACAATAAAATTTTATGTAACTAATTATAACTTATTTTATTGCTATTAATTCTTAGATAATTAAGTAGTTGCTAGCTATAAGCACCAATTAAATTTCAAATATAGATTTTCTTGCTTAATTGGGTCTATACTTAGTATTTACTGTCGTTATATTTAAAGATTAGTTTATATCAAACAGTTTACAACTATAATTAATATAATAAATTTACAAACAAGGTTTCATTTATATATATATATATATATGTTTGTATGTGTGTGTGTGTGTATGTATTTGTAAGTATATAATTTTCAGTTTATATTGAACTTTAAAAACATTAAAGCAATATTAATAAACATAATTTATCCATAGGCATATTTAATAATTAAATATTTTATTCGTAATTGTAAATCCTATTATTTCTAAAAATTTTATTACATTAAATAAATTATTTCAATAACAATCATTATAAATTTTTCAAATAAAATTTCAATCTATTATCAATAAATTTTTATACTTGTATTTGACTCATAAATGATTTTTTGTTAATATAAAAAATTCTCTTATACCACAAACAATAAAAAATTATTTACCTTCATACATTACCTTGAAATATATTTTATTAAAGATAAAAAATAGAACTGACTTTCTGTTTCCTTTTCATTGTTACACAACAAATATAATAATCCTTATGTTAGTTAAAATAGTGATGAAAATTAAAACAAAAATATTGAAGTTTTCTTAAATAAAATATAAATATATTACAAGTAACCATTTTATATACTTACATGTGACCATTTTCCATGGACCCAATAAGCTGGACACGGGTACCTATTACAATATCTTATCGAATCTGGTCGTCCAGCTTGTGAACAACGATCTGGTCGTATTGCATATTTCCAACCATCTGAATTGATTTCACCTAAAGCAGCAATTGATTTAGGTACACAATAGAGTTCTCTAGATTGGATACCTTGAGAGCCACATGTTTTTGTACAAGATTCCCATTCTCCAGCAACCCATACAAAATCACAGCTAGAAATAAACATATATTAGTTCAACATATAAATAAAAGATATTGTTCTTAACATAAATTAATTACTTGTACCTAAACCCCAAAGTAAATATAAATGTGAACAATAAATATTTATTTTTTAGTGATCATAGTCATTTATATATATATATATATATATATATATATATATATATATATATATATATATATATTGTTTACTATAATATTTTGAAATATAAACGTTATCAGAAATATGTATAAATAAAATGTGACATTGACCATTTATCTAATTAATTCATAAAATAGTATTTCAATTTACCACATTTTTGTGATAATAGAATAATAAATAATAACGATATGTTATACATTGTAACATATTTTCTTTAATTATATTTTAACGTTCTTGAAAAAAAAACATTTATTTTTTAAAGTATTTCAAGATAAAATTCTTCTTTTGTAAAGTGTTTAATATGCATAATATCAGCATAATTATTGTAATTATAAAACTTAAACATTATAAATAACCCAACGAAGTTATGGGATATGAATATTAATTATACATTTCAATTTTTTGAAAATAGTTTTTGAAAAATAATTAAAATGTAATACTGCTTTTTAATAGTATTGTATTAGGTATATATTGTTACATCATCGATTTTCTTTGAAAACATTTTAATATAAACTTAAAAGCACAGATGTCAGTACTAGTAAAAATCAAGCTCATAAAAGGAATGAGAGGAATTAAAATCGGAGAATTTCTTGTTTATTACAAATGTATATATCCAAATGCTTTTATTTATTAATTTCGTATGAGCATGTAGAGTAGCAAAAAGCATTTCAGTGTTAGTAAAAAAATATTTAATTTATTTTTTTCGAAAAAATTGCACGCAAATAAACGTCAAAAGAAGTCATAAAAAGGAAAACTGAAAAATACTCATTACAAGTAAAAGATTTTTTTAAAAAATGATTAAAATAAGTAAATACACGGTTTTTAAAGTAAAAAATTTAATAAAAAGTAACACCCGATAGTATAGATCAAAATATTTATATCAACTCAATTGACAAAAATATATTAAAAGAAATAACGAAATCAAAAAATAAATGGACCAAAATTGACTAGTAATTTGAAATTGGCTAAAAGAAAAACTATAAATACAAACTCTATATATATAATTATTAAGAACTCGAGTTATTATGGAAGAACTACAAACAGAATTTTTTGTAAACGAAAAAATCGATTGAAACTTACAAAAATGTTTAAAAAAATTAAACTTTAATTATCAGAAACACGTCATATTTACAAATGAAAGTGAATTCAAAATTTTTAGGAATTATGGACGCAAATGTAATGTAAAAGCCTGATAAATGATTTAAGAGATTTTATTAGGAAATGAAGTGTGAGTTCTACAAATGATAAACATGTGAATAAAAGATAATATTGACTTATTAATATTCATTCTTCCTACTAAACATGGCTATTATAAAAAATAAGAATAAATCGACATGATGGGTCCCTGTATACGTCCAACAAAAATACATTTTTATATTGATGTTTTTCATATTAATATCTAAATATAACCATACTAATAAATTAATTGTAATAATAACAGATCATTTATCGTTGATTTTTCTAAAACCTTTCAATAAACAACGTATGATAATATTTTTTCTCTAACAAAACTCTTTTTGAAAATTAATTCAATGGTATTAATTTTTTTTATTTTCACTTGCTAAATCGATGAAATTTCTTATTTATCCAAAAAAATTAAAATAATGACGACTATAGTAAGAATATATTATTTTATACATTATTTAGATAAATTCTGTAATGATATATTCTATAATGTTTATTTGAAAAGGAATTTTAAAAAAGAATGTATATTATTTTATCATTTTTTCTACTTTTTGTTTTGTGGAATTAATCGATTTGGCTAAAAATGGCACATATATACAAGTAGACCAAATGAAACTTAAGAGTTTAGATATAGATTTACTTATTATACTTTACTATTATTTTCTCTGCTCAAGGATAATAAAGAATAATAATATACATATGTGGGATAACCTAAATAAGGCTGAAGGGTATAGACATATATTTACTTACTATCATTTAATATTCTTTATTATCTTTAAGGACAATATAGAATAGTAAGTATTCGATACACAAATAGTAGTAATAGAATTTGGGCTACCATACATACATATAAATATATATGTATATATATATATATATATATATATATATATATATATATATATATATATATATATATATATATATATATATATATATATATATGTATGTATGTATATATGTATATACGTAGTGTATCATATTTGATATCATTCACATGATGTATTTATTGAATCGTTGTATTATTGTTAATCTCATTTTTAAATTATTCAAGATTATATTTTCAAAATTATCATTATTTAACCTTCAATTCATAAACAATACAAATTATCGTTTTGATATAATTAGATTCCTCATATATGAAAATAATAGAACAAAAAAAATACAATAAATATCTTAGTATTATATGTACGTCCATTGAGATAAAAATAAATGTACAGATAAATAATTAGCAAGAAAAAATATGCGCATATTTTCTTATCGAATTTATTAAATAATTCCACTTGAAAAGTAACACACATACCTTATATTATTACACGGTTCAGAATATACTGATGGTCTAGCAACCAAAGAACATTTTCTTCGTTGTACAATTCGTTTGGTGTGCATATCTCGACATGCGATTGTACGTACTCTTCTTCCACCGCCACAACTTACTGAACATGGACCCCATCCTCCTAAAATCCATTGGTAACGAGATACCGTGTCGATTATGTTACGATGTAACGTGTATTCGTAACTCACTGATAATAATATACCAGTTCGTAGTACGTGATTTGGAACGAAAATCTGTAAATTAATAAATATAATTAAATATAGGGTCATCCAAATGTGACGCCTAGATTTGTGTTTCATTAAAAATGTGTATAAGGAAAGATGTTAACAGTTTCTTTTGATTCTTTTTAATAAAACACAAATATAGGCATCACATTTGGATGACCAAATGTATATATAATCATTATCACGTTAGTTTATATCAGCCTAACGCTGGGTAAAAATTTCATTGAAAGTTATCATTCACTGATTTATGGTCATAATCACCATCCTATTTAAGCGAATTGGTGAATTTTTTTTATTTGCAATTTACAACCCTTAGACAATTTGCCTTTACTTTGGCTAAAATATCTGCCTACTCTATTTCCCTAATCGGGTATTAATCTCACTTTTTTGCACGACAAATGTTACGAAACTATACCACCACCCATTAATATATATATATATATAGAATCATCCAAATGTGACGCCTAGATTTTTATTTTATTGAAATGAAATATGTATTTAGTTTCTTTTATTTTTTTTTCAATGAAACACAAATCTAGGCGTCACATTTGGATGGCTCATATATATAAGAATATTGCATATAAAAGACGAATATTTCAATAAAATTTTAAATAACTGTCTTTTTAATTCTTTGCGGTACGAAATTTTAGAAAATAAAGAGACCCATATTGCACGGAAATTTTATTTTATAAAATTTAAAAAAGTTGGTTTATTTTAATTAGTAAAGAAGTAAAATTACAAAAAAAAATTAAAAGAAAATAAAAAGTCCTTTAAGTTTTTATTTATAAAGTGAGGCGTAAATAGCTCCTCTAACCAGTAACCCAGTTAAACTGCCCTACTAACCAATTTAAATAGGTGGGCTTATATGTAATTCTCTGTTCTTCAAGCTATTGTAATTTTTTGAGGTGGTATAAAAAATATCCCATTATTTTTTAGTGTCCATTTATTTTTATTTATGAGCATTTATCAAAAATGTTTAATTAGTAATATATCTTAAACTAAAGAATATTTTTATCTAAATCACTTTATATTAATTATTTTTCTGACTTGTCTGAAATACTACGTTAGTTTAATTTTTATAAGTTTCTATAGTTAACATAAATATGTAATTTTATTGATTTTATTCTTGTATTAACTGTTTTAAATTTCGATTTGATTTTACAAATAATAATAAAGCAAAATAAAAATCATGCCAATAAAACAAATATGACATTTTATTACAATCTTAATAAAATAAATAAATAATTTAAATATCTGATAAAGTAGAAATAGTAAATACAAGTCTTAAACACAAAACTGTATAAAGTAAAATAAGCAATATAGTACAATAGTTTCCATGAAAAATCAACAAATGTATATTAATGTTTAAACAAATTATATAAATTAAATAATCTATTCTTATATTTTAAAGTACTTACTTAATAATTCATATAAATAAAAATCAATACAAATAAAATATTCTAATACTTTCTCTTTTTTTAGGAATCTACTTGTAAGTCTACACGTTTTCTCAAGGTATGTATTTTTTTTTATAGATTGTTGACATTTGAATAATTTTATTATATGTTTTATTTCTTATAAAAACTAATTTATATTAATTTGAATTTTAATATAAGAGAAATTCAGTTAGTTACAAAATGAAAATCAAAGATATTATTTCAATATATATAATTGATTATATCTAATGTACTTAAGCATTACAATTATTCTTAGATTATCTAGAATTAAAAATTAGTGTTTATTTATATTCTATTAAATAGAATTTTTTATCAAATCTGGTTTCAAGTAGTATTATTAGCAAAAATGAACAATGATTGTTTAAGTAGATCTTATTTAATTATTTTAATATAAGATTAGTTAATTATTTAAGAAAATATTTGTTGTATATCTAAATTAAAAATTGCAATAAAATTATAAATATATTTTAATTCCTTTTTGTAAATTTTATAACAAATAAAATAAGTCATTTAAATATTCTAAATCTTCAAATTGTAATTATAAAAAATAAATTAGGGATTTAATTACAATTTTATTTTATATAATATTTATTTTATAAAACAAATTTTGTATATATTTTTAAAATTAATATAATATGTTAATAAAAATATGTTATATATTTTTTAAAAATTTCTTCATCATAATAAATCAATTTAATATTATATTAGTTTGATTTTTATTAATCACATTAATGTTTTTAGAAATTAAAATAATATTTGTATACTCGAGTATAGATTTTTCCATAACTTTTATTTTAAATTATTCTATTTTTATTTTTAATTTTATTTAATAACGAAAAGTGAGATTTCTATACGAATTTATACAATAATAATACTACATTGTTACCATCTCTTGTTTACTCATATACCTGAAGAAAATTGTTTATTTATTTTTGACCAGAAAACTTTTTTATAATTTCCCTTGTTAATTATGAATTATAAATAACTCTTCATAACTATACCAAACCGTAAAAAAATTGTTTGTAAATAAAAAATAAGCATGTTGCTTTATATATATATAGTCAGATAGTACAATAACCTGAACTGAATTTCAATCAGCATCCCTCTGTAAATAATTAAAAGCGTACCGTCGCAACAATTTCCTCCAGCAATGGTCCTCTGGCACCCAGGCTGAATTGATTTGCGTTATGCCGGTAATGAAATCGTGCTCCCTCGACAACTGTATACGTTGTATTCATCGTAGTTTCATCCGTGACGTCGACATTGGCCCGTGCCATCGACTTGGTTCTATCAATGTTAAAGACATTGGTTACTGACGTGACGAGATTGTACGTTCTTTTCTTACGGTTCCTTAAAACGATAGTGATTAGTGGATCTGCCAATTTGTCGCTGTACGGATGTACCGTCATCGTGTGCATTATGTCCACCCTAATGAGTATATGCCGGGCGTGTTTCGGCAAAATTACAACGCGGCCCATCTCTGTGGATAACATATGTTTTAGTGGATCGATATTGTTAGCAGTGGCATAGCGGTTTCACTTTTACTAATGGTACGCTGGAGGGAAAGTGTATTGTGACAAATTAGAGAGGAATAACGTACTTAAATCGTTTAATGAATTATGGTTGAGTAATTTACGATAATGACATTTTGGGATATATTTTTGAAAAAATGAACTTATGTCATATTTTCTTTCTAGTAAAAAATCATATATTCGATTTTTAAAACTTTAATTATTACTTTTTATATAATTTTTAAAATATCTTTCATGAAATATTTACACTTAACAATAGTTATATAAAATATATTTTTGAAAAATCATTAATTAATTAAATTTTAAAAAATCTACTTTTAAACGATTTATCTGTTTGAACAATATTGGTATTTATATATATAGGGTCATCCAAATGTGACGCCTAGATTTGTGTTTTCTTTAAAAGAAACATGTGTATAGTTTCTTTTTAATAAAACACAAATCTAGGCGTCACATTTGGATGACCATATACAATATTTTGTTATATTTTTTAGATCATGTATCAAAATTTAATGATTTTAAATTTTTTCTTAATATAAATATGAAAGTGAATCTCGTAAATGAAAATTATTAAATATTTTATCTGCTTTCCAAATGAATTGATATTAAAAAGAATTTCATAATTCAAATTAGTATATATCACTATTTATTTTAAAATTGACTAATTCACTTTCACACATATGACCTATCAACCTAACTTCACAAATATTGAAAATATTAAAAAAAAAAATTCAGTTTCTTTGTTTATATGCTGATGAGCATTTTGATAACAATGACGTTATCATCAAAGCGCTGTATCACAAAATCTTTTTTTATGAGAAATTTTATAATACATCACTTAATAATCATAAACATGGCCATCCAAATAAGTATCAGTTTATAAACAAAGAAAGTGCACAATAGTAACTTATTTAAATTTCAATATTTTTTATTGATTATATATTTTTATCATGATTTTAATCAAATGCTTGCGAGACTAAATAAAATGACACGGAAAATATTTTTAAAAATTAAAACAAGTTTGAAATGAAAGACCATTTGAAAAATAGATCTCATTACTACGATGACGCAAATTACAAACGATATGAAAACTGAACTACACATAATATTATATTTAAATATCAGTACATAATCTTATAAATTAATTTATTATAATATTACATTAAATAACAAAAATATCAAACAGCTTGAAGGAAAAAATTGTAGCGATGTGACCCACATAGCGAAATACGTGTTAATATAAAAAAAAATATTGAATATAATTTTATATTAATTAATAAAACACATTTGTTAAATAAAATATAATATTAAATCGAATTAATAATAATAATATAATTTAATTAAGGACCAAATTTTAGTGCACATACAATATTTCCTTTGTCTAATGTATTTAATATATACATGAATTCAACTTTATAACAAAACAGAGAAATCCGAGCAAAACTACTAAAATTAATTAAAGTAACGTGAAAAAGCACATTATTCTTCTCTAGTTCAAATTATGTTTTAGTAGTTTATTCAAGTCATGCTACATATATATATATATATATATATATATATATATATATATATGTATATATATATATATATATATATATATATATATATATATGTATATATACACTCTTGTAACGAGTGTGTAAGTTACGACCTTCATTTAAGTTAATGTGTGCACTAACCTCTACGCAGGGTTTTCTGAAATGAAGATGCTACTACTCTACATTTAGAATTATCACCGTTGCATACTCCACAAGAATCT
>CP092096.1:26155000-26187500 GCA_029203775.1 Neoneuromus ignobilis
TTTCATATTTATAACAATTTTTAAATAAATATTAATTTTTTTTTATTTTTTTCTTTATTGAAATATAATACTATGTTGCATTTTTCACAAACTATGTGCATATGTTTGGGCTTTGCAATTAAGAATTTAACATCTCGAGTGGAACTCAAAATTGAAAAATGATTTTCATTTCAGATGGATTTGAGTCACATTTAATTTTTTTTCTTTTTGAAATTATTTCCAAACAAAACAAACCGAAATCACTTCTAACGCTTGTTTGACAAAATGTAAATGCACGTTACTAAATTTGTAAATTTTGACAAAAAAATTGCATTACATTTTATCAAAAAGATAATTCATATACGAAATATTACACAATTAGCGTCTTTAAAAAATTTAATACAGAGTTACTAACGAAAAATATCGATGATTCATATATGAATTAAACTAAATATTTTTTTTATATTCATATAGCAATTAACATATTTCTGAACATTAAACAAGATAAACAAATATCAAACTGTTTGTAGATAATTCATATATGATGTTGCGAAAATTCAGACAAAAACTATTGAAACAAGACCTAAATGTATCTTTCAATACGACCAGGTAATAGCGTCGAGAATATTAATTGGAATATAATAGCACTTTGATGAAACAAGTAATTAGTGTTTACGAGTAATTAGTGTTTATTGAAGAAACCATTGTGAATTGAATAATATTTTATACAAACATTAGTATAGGTTTAGATTTCAGTGCTCATACAAATTTCAGCTTTCAATTCTAGTTAAGAATTTGATAGTTTATAGGGATACCAAATAGATGATATTTTTCTAGATCTTTTTAAAACCTTTGATAAAATTCTCAATAATTTAATTATTTTTAATTTATTTCTTTTTGGTTTTGGTGATAAAATAATTCAATGGATTTAAATATACATTCTGAATATGAATCTGAGTTTTAAAACTGGCTATCAGATGAAATATTAATTACTTAAAGAGTACTACAAGGTATTGTGATTAACTCTTTTAAATTTATTATTTCTATTAATAAACTTTCAGATAGAGTTACCAATTCAAACATTAGATATTTGTGTATAAATTAAATTACACAAATTAAATGTGCTAAATTCTACTACAATATAAAGTGAAAATTTAGATATCAGTGCTTTGATATGCAGTAAAAAGAGAAAATTGTTATTACTATAGTAGACTGATTATCACAGTTACAGAATACAAATTTGATATAAAATACGTGGGCTTTAATGAAAATTAGAATTTACTTCTTGTTATGAAACTGTAGCTAATTCACTTTCACACAAAAATTATTATTCAAGATATTATAGAAGTGTTAAATAGTTATTTGTTATATTTGTTAGTCACTTTCTTTTTTAAATGCAGAAGTGCATTTTGGTGGCAGTGCCATCATCATCAAAACACTTCGTTATAAAATCTAAACTTAGTACTTTATTCATGATTGTATTGCCATCAAAATTCGTTTGAGCTAATAATCAAAGAAAGTTAACAATAAATAATAATTGAATATTTTTGCAATACCTTGTGGTATTGGGAACATATAAAATTAGGTTATCGTACAAAAATTAAAAAATACTGCAAAATTTTAATAAAAATTTAACATAATTTTTTGCAGATCTTAATAAAAAATTGTTATCAATTTTTGTTCTTTATGTGAATAACGAGTTCTTTAAAAAATAAACATTATTTAGTGAATATGTGAGGATTTTGCATGGCAGTGATCTGATATAAGCTGATATGATTAAAATATTACATTACAAATAGAAATATCTTAAGAAATCGATTTTTTTTATAAAATGCAACAGCAATCAATACTTTACAAATCTTTCAGAATGTGCAAATAATTTTTCATGGTTAATAAATCGTTTAAATTATTTAAAGCATAATTGTAATTCTGATTTTGTACATAGATTACAAACATGATTAATGATCGTAATTGCTATTTTATATTATATTCAATGAATTATATTTATGTAAATTCTGAACATTGTTTCAAATTAATTATAATATAATCTGAATAGAAAATGTACCTTTATATGAACTGATTTAAATAAATTTATTTAAATATTAAAATGTGAAATTATTATTATTGTGAATAACTACAAATTATTTTCTATTGATACAGCGCATTTAATGTATTCGAATTTCTGTGTTGATATTTATTTTCTAACATTAAATGATCAATATTTTAAATATGATTCTATGATAATACATTTATTACACATTCAACATTTTATCATAAAAATAAAATAATGAACGACTTTCTATATACATATATATATATATATATATATATATATATATATATATATATATATATATATATATATATATATATATAATTCATAACGAAAGAGTCAACAGAATCAATTTTCTAATAGAATGAACAATTTGAAAAGTACATATGAGTGCAATAAAAGAATTTTTTAAGAGAACATTTTAATATACTTTTTCTATTGTTAACATAACTTTTGAAGTTATATTGGATTTAATATATATATATATATATATATATATATATATATATTAGAGGATATATTAAAAGTAGAGCTTAAAAAAGATAACAATAAAATGTACTATTTTTTTCTTCTTATAGACTATCTTATATAAACAATATATACACACTATTCTTGCTAACAGCGTTGTTTTAGTGTGATAAAAAATAAAGCGTTGTATAAGCATATTCAACACGTTTTACTTTTTATGTTTAATCCAAAAAATATATACTGCACAAGTGCATAAATAATTTGTAAAACTTAAAAAATGAATTATGCATCTATTAGTATTTGTAATTTTTTGATTAAATAATTTCGAAGTGATTTTGATGTAAAAGTCTGGAAAATTTTGAATTAGAAAAAAACGAAAATGTTAAATTACAATCATTATTGAATGAAAATTCAGCTTAATCAATTACTAAACTATATGAATTAATAGTCTTCTGTTTAAAATAATGGAAAAATACAAGAAGGAAAATGGAACTCATATGATTTGATAGGAAATAGTATATTGATCTGTTTTAAAATATGCACTTCTCTAATTTCCAAACAATTAAAAACAAATTATTACATAGAATTGTAATTGACGATGAAAAATAGATATAATTTAACAATTTTGAATAGCTAGACCTTAATTAATTATCCAAATCGCAGCTAAAACAAAATGTCTAAAATGGAATGAAAAAAGAGTTCTATATTATAAGCTGTTGTTACTGCATAAAACAATCACAGCTGATAATTATAATGATCGATTATACAAATTGAAATTCTTATTAGCATAAAAACGATTACTAGTAAATAGTAAAGAACGCAAGGTTATCCTACTCTCTGACAATATCTGACTGCATGTTACTAAGACGATCAAGGACACGTTAGGATTGGAATTGAAACTATTTCCTTATTCGACATACTCTTCAGACATTGTGTTTTGTAACTACCGTCTGTACAGATCGATAGAACTTGGTTTAGAGAAATCGAACTTTCGAACTTTTGAACAAATACACAAAGTAGATAAATAAATTCTTCCTATCTAACCGCAATATTTTCTTCGACGTAGAATCTATTATTTACCATAAAACAGTTAGAAGTTATAAAAAGAGAAAAATATTTTAATCAACATCATGTTTGAAATTTGTTTGGAATTAGTCATATTTTTTGTTCTAAAATATTTATTTTCAAAGAATAACCCTAATATATTAATATATATGGTTATCCAAATGTGACCCATAGATTTGTGTTTTATTAAAAAGAAACAATACTCCTGTTTCCCTACATACATGTGTCTTTTTAATAAAACACAAATTTAAACGTCACATTTGGATGATCCTATATATTTATTATTTTAAAGAGATTTCATTTTCAAATTGAAATTTCTGGAAAGATATGAAAATAATGTCTCAAACAAATCATATTAACATATCACTATAATGATGGATTAAATTTGAGTGGTTTCAAAATTAGTTATAATCCTTCCTGAAAAGGATGCCTGACCTATTTACATCATTCTGGGTTTCTACGAATCATATATACATATATTAACATTCATACAATTTTGTATATTTAAGTGTATATATATATATATATATATATATATATATATATATATATATATATACACATTTCTATACACACGAATAACGATAAAAAATCCTGAAATCGATACTCTAAAAGGTAGTACATTCTTTTACATTAAACTAACTTTAAAAATGTATAAATGAAAGTGGATATACAAGGATATAAATTCAATATAATGTGACAAGAAGTTTGGGGGAAATGCTTCGAATCACCGGGATGTGACTACGGATGTGTGTAAGCAATTTTCGCTTAACTTTTGAAAACAGTTCATTTTTTGGTTTAGATTTATACTATAATTATTTTTTTTGTGTAAGTATTTATATATATATATATAACTTTTTTAATAAACTTGGTAAATAAATGCATATGTAAAAAAATAATTATTCTTTTTTTTAATAATTCATTCTACAATATAATACAAGTTATAATACAATTTTATATTACAGCTTATTTTCAAAGAAAATACTGGTATAGGTTATAGTTATAAAAATCGTGAGGAATAAATTAAATCCAAAAATATACTTCAAAGACATAAATTCGTTTTTACAGTTAAGTAGCATGAAATATTTTTGATTACTTTATTTATAAACATAATCAATATTATGTTTCGTACAACAAGTTTGTGCAGAAAATATTTATATTTCGTGCAAATCAATCAAAATAATATTAAAGTATTAATAGAAAATTTGAAAAAAATATTAAATTTCTAATAATAGCAATTAAGTTAATTGTGGTTTAACATCTTTATACTTAATAAATGTGAATTAAAATAATACGTGTATTTATATATTAAAAATGTATATATATATATATATATATATATATATATATATATATTTAAGGGTAAATTTTGAAATATTTCAATAAGTGAATTAATTTAAAAATTCTGTCATTAATTATATTTAATCAAATAATGTGAACATTTTTCTGACAGTTGATATGTAACTATGTAATATTTTTAACTCGTGTACTGAATTGTTAAACTACAATTTTAAAAACTATTATAAAATAAGCTCTTCTCTATATTATGAGAATAAAACTTGTTAGCATTTTATATTAAGTGTTGAAAAAACTTAAAACATTACTATGAATAATTGACAGATTATCACATTGGCAACAGGGATCATTTATTTCATATTAATTTTTTTATCATTGTTGATCAAATGATTGTACCAATTTATATTTTTTTAGAGAAATGCAAATAGTGAAAAAATACATTTTTCTAAAAACCAAAATCACTCTTTATAAAGATAACTTTTAATCACTTTTATTATATTCATATTATTTCTTACATTTCCTATGACAGTAATTAATGTTTAAAATATCACTCAGTCAATTTAAAATAATAAAAAAAAAATACAAAATTATTTCTGTCAACTAAAATAGTTAAGAAATATTTCAGTATTAGTTACTTAACACCAACAAGCTTCTAAGTAAAATTTAGTAGTTTTAAGTAATAATTTTGTAAATTCAAAAGGCATAAAATTTAACTTAAAAGCAATTCATTTAGTTTATTCATATTGTATAAATATATTTATGCAATAAACAATTATTAAAAAATAATTGTAATTATTTCTGTTCTAAATTAAATTTTAACCGAAAATCAAATACAATATAATTAAAAAAATAAAGTAGATCCAGTAATTACTTATTAATTAGAATCCCAAAAATGTTAATTACTTATACATGTATATGTACAAGTAGATAAAGTTTATTGATTTATAGATTACATCAAAATATATATTGAAAAAGTGATATATAAATAAATTACATTATCCTGAAAATTGCAAATATATATATATATATATATATATATATATATATATATGTAATGTTGAATACATGATAACCGAATTTCAGAAAATCTAAGATTAAAACCATTTCGTGATACCTTAGTATAAAAATCAAATAAGTTTTTTTGCCTTGAAGCTACCTACTAACAATATGGTTCGGAAGAAATGACCCGTTATATTTTATACGTCTCTATATACAACAGTTTGAAATTGATTTTTGTCAGTGGCTTTACGAACAGAACATTTCTTTCATGTAACAAAATAGTATAATGAAAAGTTTGACGGATTTTTCCCATTACGACGAAAAACAAAATAATTGGTGAAATGTAATACACGAGACTTTTTTTACATCAAAATTCATTAGGTATTCAAATTTAAAGTAACGATATATATTATTATATTTATTTTCATTATTATAGGAATAATGAATATGATAATAGTATCTATATTTTTTTATAAAATAATAGTCATATATGAAATTAATTGAATTATAGAAAAATTTAAAGAAAATTTAACTTATTTTAAAAAAAGTTTAATGATATAATTATAATATAAAAAATACTATTTTTTAATGAAAATCTAAAACAGTCCTAGATGTCTGTATACATTTTTATCTATTTAAATCAGTACCAATAAGAACAATAATTGAAATTGTTAAATGAATACTATGTAAACTGAACTTAGATACTGAACACAAAAATGGAAAGAATAATTTCAGGAACTACCAAATGTAATCAGAAAACTTATAAATAGATAAAAATAAATAAATTCAACTGATATAAAAATTACTGCAATAAATCACTAAAATCATTAAAATGAACATGGAAAAAGTATATAGCAAAAAGAGATTCCAATAAGTAGACAAAGAAAAAATTTCATCGAGAAATAGAAAAAATAAAATTGTAAACCACAATTGAAATCAGGTTTTGAGTGAAATTAGTGTAGAATAGGGAAAAGTGAAAATCTTTTAAGAAAATTGAGAAGAGCTGATAACATTCGACAAACCTTATTCCAGTATTAACCTGATATAAATTTCAATAATAGATTTTTACAATACCATTTTAAACAACTAATACTACTTTTTTCATTTTATTTTTATTTTTATTCCAATTCTGTCACATTTATATAATATCCAATTTTCTTTTAAAAAAAACTTTTAAAGGTCACCTATCTAAAACTTCCAAAATTGAATATACTTTCTTAATATTATCAAAAATTTATCTATTGAAAATAGTTGTAAAATATTAAATTCATTTCTCCAATCAAATATTAATACCACCTACATATATGTCTATAAAAGTAGATAGATATAAACTTTTGAATACAATTCTTGAAATAAGGAAATAAATATAACGAAAATAAATATTTCAAGAAAATACAAAAAATACAATATTCTATTTTCTGTTTAAGGTCATATTGATGAAAATATACATTCGAATAAATAAATATGAATTATTTATATTTATTTTATTTATTTTCACTACTAAGTTTTAGTATCTGAACGCGAATTCTATGAAAAAGTTTATATAAACTTTGATGACTACAATTCGCTTACATATATGTGTGAAATAAAAAGCAAATATCATTTCAAATTAAATATATATATATATATATATATATATATACATGTAATTAAATATCATAGTAAACATAATTATAATGTTGTTCAATAAATGTATATAAAAATATGAATTATAATATTAATACCTTATTCGGTCCACATTCAGTTCCATCCAACGGAGGTCCCTTTTTCGTTTTGCAAACTAACGGTGAATTCTCGTGACCACACCAAAGATGCATGCAGGGTTCTATTACATCAAACCCACGACATAAACCATACCTTAATTAAATTAAATACGAATAAATTAAAACTAACTCATTTAATTATGTTTGATATTATTTAGTTAGTTCAAATTATACTTGTGGCCAAATGTTTAATGAAGTTTATTTTGTATAGAGAGAATTTATCAAATTTAATATTGTAATATACCTTATATAAATAGAGAGAGAGAAAGAGAGAGAGTTTTTAAATAAGATGAAATACTATAGAAATAAACATCTTTCATAAAATTACTTTTAAGTTATAATTTCAAATTATATTAATTAAGACATAAATTTAACCGAACTTTAAAATTAAATATTAAATAAATTTATAAAAATGAAAATATTTTTTTTAAAAATTCTGTTATTTTCTAGTAATTTAAATCCTATGAATAAATTTATATATTGAAATTATATCATGAATTATTTCATTAGAATTTCATTATTATTGAATAGACGACGTCTTATAAGTTTTATATATAAAAAATATTTTTTAAAATTTTATTTCTTTAATCGATTATAATTTTTTTATGATTTCTTTCTTGTTAATTTTTTTATTATTATTTGTGTGGACATTTTCGTACCTGGAATAGATTTTCTTTTATCAAAATGTATTTTTAAAATTTGTTACTTGATTTTTATTTTTCTGTTTTCTTTCATTTATTAAAATCAGAAAACATTTCAAAATTTCGGTGACTTGTCTGATATTCGTTACATAATTTTATTCATTTTAAAAAGTACTCTGAAATGATTTTATATGAACAGCTGTTTACAACCAACTACTCGACAGATCGACTTGCTATTCCACAATTATTCATAAAACAAATTTTAAAATACAATGCGATACTTTTCTTGGCCACTAAGTGACTTGGCCTTGTAGACAATCTAGAACTCCGATAATGAAATATCATTAAGGAATTCTATTGAAGTCTTTGAAAATGTTTCAAATCTCCTAGCCAGGAATATTTAGAACATTTGTGAAACAAAACCTATTGCCTTCAGAATAGGTATTTTAGATTTTTCAACTACTTTAAGCTACAACATGAACGTCGATGTACCTCCATAAAAATTTTAGGTATAGAATTTGTATTTATACGCGAAATGACAACCGTTTCAAATTGTCTCCATATAAATGTAAAACGTACTAAAATAAAGAAAGGAAATAAAATACAATATTTTATAATTTTAATAAGAATATTTTTTGATAAATTATTATTTAAAACGAACTCAAGAATTACTTGTTTTTCAAACAGTAGAAGGAAGTAACAATTCCATATTTTTAAAACGATTCAATTCTCATTACAAATTTTATTTTGAATAATTAAAAATCGATTTTATAACGCACAGCAACCACAAATACGACAGAAATATTTAAAAAAGTATTAAAAACAATACTTACCCTTCGCCAAACTCCAAACGGCACTGCTCGTCCATAGTAAACGAAATGTTCACGCGAGCGTCCAATTGCGCAGCATTCACACTCTTTGGGGGATTCGCCAAACACGGCCATCGCCTAAAATAAAACGGAAATAATATTCTGCGTCGTCTCTTTCAACCGAATTAAACAGCAAGCGACGAATTTGACTTCTAATATCACTTCTATTCGTTTATTTAAGTGTTCAAATACGCTATTGAATCGACAATAATATGTCTCAAATGGATTTGTAAATATATTTTTTCATGATATGTACATGGGGTTATATGGAACCGTGTAATTAAAATAAACATATGTTACATGCTTTTTGATTTTTATATTTTATTCTAACCAGTGTAGAGTAAATGATTGTGTTTTTAATATTTTATTCATTTTATCGAACGTTCTTTTTACGAAATAACTTACACTTGTGTTGGTAATTTTTTTACTTCAATACACAATTTTTTTTAATAGTAATGAATTTTCTCATTAATTATATATGTTGTATATTTTTTCAAATATACATTACTTAAATATGATACTAATTTAAAATTAAACATTTGAAAATTAAAAAATTCTTTAATGGAATATTTGATATTTTTTAAAACATAATTTTAAATAAATTTACTTTTTAATCAATATTTTATAAAAAAAATCATTAGTATTTTCAAAATTATAAAAAATATTATTTAAATTAATTTTTTTAATTATTTATATATATATATATATATAAAGAGAGAGAGAAGAATGATTATTATAAATAAAAAATATATTTACATTGCTTTCTGATGAAATTCTCTTCTTGAACATTCCGACCAACTAAATGAATGAAATGTTGCGGATACCATAGCTGCCATTACACTTCCACCCAAACCGTCGACATTGCAATCATTTCCTGATTTCTTATCACCGTCATGTGTGAGACCCAAACTTAAAATAAAATTATATTATTTTAATCAAAATTATTTAAGACAAAATATCGCCTATAAATAAAAATAGAATATTAAATAATTCATGAATTTTTATAAATAGGATCATACAAATTTGGCGCCTAGATTTGTGTTTTATTAAAAAGAAACTAGACACATGTTTCTTTTCAATAAAACACAAATCTAGACATCACATTTGAATGACCCTGTATATATAAAAAAAATAATTATATAATTTATCTTCTTTTTTTATTAATAATAAATTATATTTTATTTCAATTTTTTTAAAAAAATAACAAACAAAATTTTAGATTTTATTTATTTCCAATTCGTTTTATTGATAAATCAATTAGGAAATTAAATATATTTAAACTAGTTATTGTGTTTACAAAAATTCTATATATTTCACTTAATATTTACATAAAATATAAATATATAGATATAAATAATATCAACAAAAGATAAAATTTCCATATTCCTTAAAAAAAATGTTATAGTTGTTGATATTTTTATTTATTAATAGAACTATATAATTAAGTGAAATAATTTCTACTAATTACATATATTAACATAACTATATTCGAGGTAACTAGAACGATTAAAAATGGGTTCGAGGTTATTTAGTTACGATTATTTCATAAGATTACTAAACTACATGCAAATATACGATTAATGCAATTTTGCAATTCAGTTTATTTTATTTATTCGTTTTAACACGAAAAGTTCATATTTTTCAATACTCTAAACATATTATTCAATCAAGCAAAAGCTTGAACATTCATAATATTTGAATTTTGAAATCATACGATGTTTGTAAAATTATTTTCATATATAAAAATATAAAACATATAAAGAAATCAAAACTAATTGTCATCACAACAAACAAAACTTAAATTGTGAAATATATAGGGTGACTTAAATGAAACTGAAGAATAATAACGATTAGAAGATGCAAGTAAGAAAGTAAATATATTTATAAACCTCTTAGTCTCATTTGGGATACCCTAAATTCTTTTTTCAAATTAAAAAGTTTTCTGTAATTTTATCGGTCTTTTATAATTCTAAATAGTGATTTTTTCTCAACTATTTATATTGGGTTTTCCAATAAGCTTTTCAGAAATTTAAATGAAAATAAAACAAAAAGTATTTGATTATTTTTTTTTAATTTTTAAACATATTCTATGGCGTTAACGATGGAACACAATTTCACTCATATAACCACCATGACTTCGTTTGATATAATGTATTTGTTTAATCCAAATTTAGTCACTCTTTTACATAATTGTGATCCAATTTCATGAATTACACATTCAATATTTATTTTCAAAACTTTTACTATTTGTGGTTTATCAGCATAAACTAATAAAAATGAACTTATTGAGAAATCAAAAATGCCAGCAAATTATGAATATACAGTCATCTTGTCACTTACTTTTCATTTTAACAAAAAAATTGAACTTTCTTTATCCCCAAAATTAAATTATTTTCAATCATTTCTCCTTTATTTATGAAAATATTAACAAATATCAATCATTCAATGTAATTAACTTGGCTAACATATGACTTTATTACAGAATGGTCATTTAATTCTATTTTTTTTACAACTCTGAACCATTTAATAACTTAAGTTTATTTAATAGTCAATTAAAAATATAGGACGAAGTTTGAGATTACAAAATTTGTTTTTTTCGACTTGAAGTAAAAATCAGCTATTTAAAAGATTTTTTCTGTTAGTTCTAACTAGTAAATCGATCATATATTGACATTTTTAACGTTTTATTACATAGTCAATAATAATTTTGGATATTTACAATTATTTTGATATTTCTAAATCAATTTTCTTATATTCATGGTAATAAATCATTAATTTATGTTCATCAAATAAAGTATTATTTTATTTCCCAATATTTCACAATACTTTGGAATAAAAACTTAAAACAAATACTTAATAATGCATGAAGTTATCCCAAATAATATTAACTACATTTTACACTTTAAAAAGTAAAGTGAAAATGTCTATTCTGTATTATAAATATAATTAAGTCTTTGGATTATATCCAATTTTGGGTTTGTTTTTAGGTTAATTTTGAGGTTTCAATTTTTTCACAATTCCATTTAAATTCCAGAACATTTTTTTTACTAATAGCTAACTCACATTATCTATTCAAAAGATAGTAAATGGAAAAACAAACAAAATAAACATTTTCAAGATTTTTTGATTTATTTTCATTTATACTAATTATATATATATATATATATATATATATATATATATATATATATATATTACAATAATTTAGTAAACTATTTTCGATCTAAAATTGTTATTCAGTAAAATCGAAATACTGACATTTAATAATATTGTAGAAGGTGGTAAGAATGAGATTAGAGAATAATAAAAGATAGTAAATAAATAAATGTATGTTTTAACCCTTCAGGTTCATTTGGGCTACCCTGTATAACAAATCATACTTTAACTGAAAAATATACAAATATTAATTAAACTGTCTCTATGAAATAAATCTTATGAGTAAATTAAACATTTAATATATAAAATAATTGGATTTAACTTACATATGTGCCATTTCATGAGCAATTATAAACGCACTCGTTAATCCTTCGTCTCTATTAAGTGCACAACTCCTAACAGGATCACATGTACCCGAAACAGGAGCATATCCTGACGGTCCACCTATGTCGAGTCTTGTTAACCATACAGCAATATCGTGTTTTTGTTCGTTACGTGGTAACGATTTGGTTAATTTATTGTTCCAACGGTTCACATTCTCTAACGAAAGTTTCGCGTTTCCCTCACGTACTTGTGAATCTTTTTTATCTGTGTAGATCAATAAGCGCGTAATAACGAGTTTAAGGTTCGCATTTAACGATGGATCTTTGTATATTGCACTTACCTGAAATGAAATTAAAAAATAATAATTATCAAAAAAATTAATAAACCTTCTGAATAATAGATAATTGAAAAATTGAAAACTTGTTGAGAATTAGTTCCTGTTATTTTATATTTGAAAACAACGTACTCTTTTATAAATAACTGTCTATTAATGAAAAGAAACCTCATTAAACATTTTTTTCGAAAATTATAAAGCTTTAATAATCTCCGGATCAAAATTCATTAAAAACTGATGTTAAATTTGCTATTAAATCGAAAATTGAAAAATATGGAAAGAAATATAATTAGTTTAATAAAAAAATCCATTTGAGCGTTGCTGTAAGCTAATCAATTTTATCCTGTCGTACTGTAAAACAGCCCCCACAAATAAAGGTCATAGAGCTAAATATTAACAAATTATTAATGTTATTTTCTACTGATTTTTTAATTTAAACTCAAAAATATTAATTTATCTTCATATTCTATTACACCCATTTTAATGACCAACAGTTATTTAAAAATTATTAATTTTGTAATTAAAAAAATATCACTACGAGAAAAATTTTTAATAAAAAATATTTAATTTCTACTAATAAATTTATATAGAGTAACCCAAAACAGACTGAAGGATAGTTAAAGATAGCAAGGATATAAATGTATCTCTAAACCCTTCAGCCTTATTTGGGCCAACATATATATATGTATATATATGGTAACCCAAATGATAAACTGGAACTGAATGTAATATTGTTTTTTAAAGAAAATTTTAAAGTAAAACAAAAAGTTGACATTTTAATTTTAATCTAAAATATGTTTTTCTTTATTATTTACAACATATTTACATCTTAATTTAAAATTTTCGATTCTTTGGTAATGAAACTCTTGTGTTTGAGCTGAATAATAAATTAAGTTCCCTTCAAAAATCATTCTCTGTAATAAACTATTTCCAACTAATGTAGTTTTAGAGACTTTAGAATAGATAATAATCTGATGGTATCAAGTCGGGATAGTACAATGGATATATCATAATTTCCCATTTAACTACCTTAGTTTTTGCAATATTTCTCATACTATGTGAATCTAGGCATTCTCATAATGAAAAATTCTACCTTTTCTGTTTACTAATGCTGATCTTTAGCCAGTTTAGTTGGTCACAATACAAAAGTTTCGTGTTAAATTGATTGTCTGAGAGTAATTCATAATTGATAATTCCATTCATACCCCACCAAATTGACAGATATAAACTACCTTTGGTGAAATCCATCTTTTGGTTATAGAAATGGTATTTCGTTACAGTTGACTTATTGTCTTCCACGTTTAATATTGTAATAAACAATTTATTTTTGTCGCTAGTAACAGTTATATTTAGGAATAGCTCCTTTTTTAAAAGGAGAAGTGCAAATTTCCATTCGTTGCTTCAGATGAAACTTCGATAATTCATGAAGAAACCATTGACTCAACTCAGAAAATGTATCAATTATTTTCAAATACCAATGAACTGTTGAATGAGTTGATTAGGCTCATAATTTTAATTCACTTTGACCAATACAAAAATACCACATTACTTATAAGATGATTTAATATATACTTTTATATATATAATTTTGGTTTGACAATTCCAACGTTCTTATTATAAATTCTGTCAAAAGAAATACATATCTATTTCACTGTCCGTCAGTATATATTATAAAAAAGAAAATTATTTTTTATTTTAGTTATTGATTAAATTTAATATTATCATTCGTTTTTCATTTTATCTGTTTAATTTTTTTACGAAGAGTAATTACTTAAGCTCATTTATAAAGTTAATAATTTTAATCTAAAGTTATAAACATATAAAAACACAATGGTGTAAAAATAAATGCGATTTCGTATTGTATCGCAAATATCAGATAAGCCCATTGTATAAATATGAGCAAAATTGAATTAGTTAATCAATTTTAACTGTTTTATTCATAACGTGTTGTTTGTATTGTAGTTGAACCGAGAAAAATAATTTTTATTTTAAAATGTTTGGAAAATCAATATTTGTATTTTGTTTGTTCACAATTGTTGGTTTTTCATCGTCGTTAAATTTTCAACCCGAAAGTGATATATTAGAGTTATTGAAATTGTTACAGGAGATCAAATATGATGGTTCAGGATTAAATGCGGTATAAATATATTCAATTAAATTTTTTGTAATGATATATTTTAATATAAATCCTACAAAATCATTTACCATTAATAACGAACATTTATTTAATACAAATCAGACGATTATCAACACCAATTTCACAATATATTAAAAAATGGTTAATAATTCCTTTTTGTTCACAACAACAATAAGCTAATGTACATGTTCAATGTGTTTTCTATATTTACATTTTCTAATGAACATCTTCAAAGTTTATTTTCTTGAATATATTTATATTTCTGAATTTCCAATCTATAATTACTCTTGTCCATAAGTAACCTTCATATTTTGCTATATGACCATCCTATTTACATTTAAATATATTCATTCTTATTTTAATTCTACAACTTTTTCTTATTTGCGTTCAATCGATCTCTAGGTTATTTAAAGTCATTGAATTATTCTAGATAATATATAAAAAAATCATGCTCTATTACCATAAATAAAAACACAGAATGACATTGATCAAACTTTTTCTCTTCATCAAATATGCAGGAATATTCAGTTTCATAATATATAATTTTGTTAAAGTAACATTATTTCATTTCTATTTGTCTGGTTGTTTTATTCGTAAGAATTCATATAAATATATATATATATATATATATATATATATATATATATATATATATATATATGCAATATATAAATTGACATATTTAATCCATTCCTGTCATCCCATTCTGTTGCAATAACTATTTGGATAGGAATGTTTGGTATCGTATTAAAACCGGTTTCTAAACATGTCATCTTAAGATAGTTTATTGACACTAAAGAGTACCAATTAGCTATCTGAAAATAACATGCTTTGAAAACGAAAGATGTAAGATACTAATCGTCGAGTTACCTAACATTTTAACAATTTTTTTATCATATTATATAGGCTCATCCAAATGTGACGCCTATAATTGTGGTTTATTACAAAAAAAGCAGAAGAAATTATATACCACCCTATTCACAAGTTTATTTTTAATAAAACACAAATCTGTGCGTCATATTTGGATGACCAAATATATAATATATATATATATATATATATATATATATATGTGTGTGTGTGTGTGTGTGTATGTACGTGTGTATTTACACGTGTATATAAATGTTTGTGTATATGTAATAAAAATATCGATATTTATCTTGATTTTCATGAACCTATTTTCTGTGTACATTTGTACGTTCATATGAGCAAATCATAATATGATTATAGTATTCTCTTATAAAAAAATTATATATAAAAACAGTAATTTTCTCATAACACTTACTTTAATCTTTATAGCAAAAATAACACTTTTGTTATCTTAAAAAAGTACTATTTTTTATACTGTTTTATATATATATATATATATATATATATATATACATATCTATATATATATATATATATATATGTGTGTGTGTGTGTGTGTGTGTGTGTGTGTGTGCATATGTAAAAGTTATAACATGGTTCTAACGCTAATTAATAAAATAATAAATTAATTTAACAGAATTGTTATTTTTTAGACGTCTTTTACATTGAAACTACCAAACCAGTCAAAATGACTAATTTGAACTTTTTTCAAAAAAATTCTCATTTAAATTACATTGTATATTTTAAATTTTTCTACGACTTTCGTTACAATATTTAAATAAAAATATTTATAGATTATCATTTCCTCTTTTACCTTTTTTCTAAGATATATATGTAGTATACATAGATATACCGGAACCAATCATTTTGACAAGCTGAGAATTTATCTAAAATTTTGGTAGTGTATAAATTTCCCAAGTTTTTTACAACATTTCCGAAACCTTTTGCTCTTATAAAAATACGTTTTTCGGAAAATGTACTCTCGAAAAATTTCTATTTGTAAAAAAATATGTCGACTAATATGTCATTTTATTATTGGGTATACAAGTAAGAATGAAATATTATTATTAATGTTTTTATTTTCTTAGTAGAAACATTTATTGTGTACGATTTATTTTTCAATAACCTTATATTTATTATGAATGGACTCTGATTCTGAGAGTTAATATTTTTATAAATATAAATTATTTTTGTAATTACCTATTTTTTCTTAAAACAATCATTTTTATCCATTTGATAGAAGTAAATTTATTGTATCTTAATCGTTGGTAGTTTAGATGTTATCTATAGATATATAAATAATAAATAATATGTGCTACTTGTACATATATATATATATATATATATATATATATATATATATATATATATATATTAGCATATATTAATTATTTATGATTTTCTTTACTTGAAAAAATTTGTTCATATTAAATCATGTTCCTAAATATTTAATAACATAAAAGTTCCTAAATATTAAATTATGTATTATTATGAAGGATTTCGATTTCACTCCAGTGTTCTAAAAAGAAAATTTGAAAATTTCAAATGTAGCAATAATCGAGTAAATATTTTTTATTCATGTGTATATAAAGATATTTAATTTTTTATAGCATAATTATAACAGTAATTAATTAACAAATAATTTAATTTTCCATATTTATATTTCTTTACGTTTTCAGATTAATATTTATATAAATATATATATATATATAGTTGATAATTTATCATTTTATTCCTTTTGAAAGAATTTATTTATGTTTAAAATAAAAATTATCTTAATTTGTCATTATAATTTTCTTTCATTAGAAAAATAATTATTTGATGTTAAATCAAAATATTGCACAAATTTATGAAAAATAAGTTTTAAAATTGTACAATATGGTTTTATTGTTTTAAAAGATGTTTTATTATTTTTGATAGGACTTTAGTTATAAATGTCGGTCAGTTTTATTTATATCTATAAAAAAAGTATTATCTTCAATATTATCTCTTATTTTATTTAGTTCTCATCTACATTTATATAATCATGAAAACAATTTCAAGTATGAGAGATAATTAATCTCCGAATATCACGTCATATTCTTATAATTATATTAGCATCGATCATTTATCTTATTTTACATTTAAAAGGATTATATATGTTACAGTTTTTTAATGAATACAATGTTTATTTAATTATTTCTAAAAATTTACTTTTTTTGTTTTAATCTTAGAACAAACACAGATTTCATTCAAATTAAATATAGTATTCAAACTATTTAATTACTATATAATATAAAGTGTTTTAGGAACTATAATTTAATTGAATTATGTAAACAATGAGTGATACGTTTTTAAAATATACATAACGTAGAAACATTAAACCTGATTTCAGATAATAAAAATATGGGTAAGATTAAACCGATTCAATAAACACTTGTAATAAAAATAGAATTTTTTTATCTATTTACGTTCACTTCAATCTTATCTATTTATACAAGTGTTATAAAAAAATCATTTAGTTACCTTTATCTCAATTAATATATAAAAAATACATAGATCACATAATATTACAATTCGTCCTTAAAATTTTCGAATAGAAAAATCGTATACTAATATAAATACGATAATTTGAAAATTGTTAGCCTGTGTCTGAATATAAATATTATATATATATATATAAATATATATATATATATATATATATATATATATATATATATATATATATATATATATATATATATATATATATATATATATATATATATATATATATATATATAGGGTCATCTAAATGTAACGCCTGAATTTGTGTTTTATTAAAAAGAAACATGTGTATAGTTTCTTTTTTTTGTTAATAAAACACAAATCTAGACGTCACATTTGGATGACCCTATATATATATATATATATATATATATATATATATATATATATATAAACTTGCTTCAAAGTTGAATTATTTTGGGTGGCCCAAATGATACTAATGGGTTTAAACATACTTTTACTTACTTACTATAATTTACTATCCTTCAGTAAATTTTAGCATTATTAAATGCCAAAACCCTACAAATAAACTTCAAATCGTGTATATATTTTGTACTTAATTTTATGTAGTTGCTTTAAAATATTTATTTTTATTTTTGTTGTAATAAATAAATATATTTTTATAAAGTACATATTTATTCTATACTTTATTAGCATATATTTGATAAAATATAATAATACTTTAAAATAAAACAGCTTTTAGTTAATTATTTTTTTTTATTCCATATACACATTGTTTACTTTGAAATAGCGAAAATATACATATTTATATGAAATATGAAAAAAACTTATATAATTTTCAATCCACGAATATATTTAATTAAATTATTAACATTAAGCCATATTATATTAATAAATGTAACATAAATAGAGTCTGTTAAATAAATTTATTATTCGAATAATTAATTTGAGAACTCTATTATAACTATATATATATATATATATATATATATATATATATATATATATATATATATAATTTTACTTGTTTTTTGTTATAATTAAAACTTTTAATATTAAAAATAAAATATTAGAGTGAAATTCATTATTAATAAATATAATTTTTTATTTATAAATGTTTATGGTTATTAATTGTTTATGACAATATGTTGAAAATATAAAAAATTACTAAACACATATATCAAACTATAGGGTTTTCCAATAAGTACTTCAGAAGTTTAAATGGAAATAAAATAAAACATATTTAATTAATTAGTTATTTATTTTCTTGATTTTTAAATTTTATGGAATTAATTATAAAACACAATTTCACTCATATGAGCACCACGACTTCACTTAACATAGTGCATTCGTTTAGTTTAATTTTTAATCACTTTTTCATATAATTGTGGTCCAATTTCATGAATTATATGTTCTATGTTTATTTTTATTGCTTCTGTTGTTTGTGATTTATCAGCATAAACCAATGATTCCAATTTCCATAATTCTCGATCTAATCTCTGATCATCATATAATTTTCACCAGGGTATTTTATTTTATTCTCTTATTCCAAGTATAGTGGATTATTTTTGTTTACTTACTTTTTCTTAACAGATTTTTATAAATTTCATAATATGGAGCTAAAAATATTTGTGTAGTTGTTTTTTGAACTTTTTGCTTCATTCAGTAGAATAATCCGCATTTAGCAAATAGAATTTCAATTAATTGATTAAATTCATGCTTTTGTATGCTTTTTAACGTAAAATTTTCAACTTTAATCAGTGCTGTCATTTTTTGAATTGATTTAGTATAAATTAATTACCATTTTAATATCCCCTATCAACCTCTTCTTCTTCCAGTAATTCTTGAATATTTTCAAAAAAAAAACTCACAAAAAGAGTTTTAATATATTTTTAATAGTTTAATTAAATATCAACTGTTAGCAGATTCATAAATAAAAACCAAATATTTTTAAGTCACGAACAATTTTGAAAGATTTTAAAAAATCACGAACATCCTTTCATCGAATTCACGATTTTAATAGCCTGCAATGGAAACTCTCCTCACACCATTCTGCTTACTTGAGTGAAACGTATTGATATATTCAATGATCGTGCTTGTACTTGAAAATCTCGATCACTTTCTGTCTAATACGGATGTTTCCTCGATTCTCTAACCATGTTAGTGCGAAACTGTGTTGAAGCAATGTCGTGTTATACGGAAGTTTCCACAATTCTCTAACCGTGTAAGAGCGAAACCGTGTTATAGTAATACTTTATTATACGGGGTTTCCTGTATATATTCTATATGTGTATATATAAATATATATATATATATAGAGAGAGAGAGAGAGAGAGAAATAGACAGAGAGAGATATGGTCAGGAAATAAATATTTAAAATTTAAATTCTATTTTAATTTTTTTTTAATATTATATATATATATATATATATATATATATATATATATATACTTATTTCATTAAAACCAGTATTAAAATATATTTTCTAATTATTTCATTACAAAGATAAATGATAATATTTGATATAAAAATAATGGATGAAAATATGTTACTTCTACATCTAATCAGTATAAATGGATAAACATTTATTCAACAAAAAATCTTTTTCGTTTTTTTTCTCTCCATTATATATATGAACTTAATATTTCAACCAGTTCATTTTTCATCTCATATACCTTTTATTATTTGTTCTTTTATATATTAAAAATTGTGTATTTTGTAAATTATGTAAATTTGTATAAAAAGATATTTATAAAGAACAAATAATAACTTAATACTTGTATATATGTATGTATGTGTTTATTTGAAAAATGTGTTTTTTGTTACTTTTATATCTATCACAAAAATATGTGTTTACTTGTGACAACACATTTAACAAAAATATATCTTTTGTACGATATCATAAATAAAATTCTGAAACGAAAATACATCATAAGAATAAATGATAACTGTTTTAATGTATGGTAATGTTTCGACTGTCGAAAGAAGCTTTTATCGTACACTGTAATATGCATCTATAAAGTTGAGATTTCCCTTTCGTATGAAGCATAAAATTCCGTATTGTATTTTCGTTATATGATCTCAAAGATAATAGATTTTCAATACATTTATTTGGAACGTCGATGTGATATCAAATCTGTACGACTGGTTTTCATTGTCCATCGATCGGCTCTTCTCGAATGGATATTAACGATTTGCTGAAGTAAAATAGTGTTATAAAATTTTATACCCGAATACTTAATATTTTTATTTCATATTTTATATTATCCTCACTCTGATTTATCAAATAAAAATATATTAAATTTAACATTTATTAACAACTTTTATTAAAAAAAATAATTATTTCATTAAATTCTAATCATTTAATTATTTATACAATAATAAACGAAAATTCAATTTAAATCAAATTCTATTTAATAAAAAAATCATTTATATACAGACAGAATATGCTTTGTCTTTTGGATATCCTGCTGAAGCACATACGGTGACAACCGAAGATGGTTATATACTCGAAATACATAGAATTCCACATGGAATAAAAGGAAATAACGATTCTTTGACAAAAAAGCCTGTCGTTTTTCTTCTCGGAGGAATATTCTGTAGTTCAGGTTGTTATGTGGACGTGGGTCCTGAACGAGCGATAGGTTTTCTACTTGCTGATCTCGGCTATGATGTTTGGCTAGGAAATTATCGTGGTACAACATTCGCTAGAGCTCATGAGACATTAAATCCAAATAAAGGAAGTAGCTTCTGGCAATACAGGTAAAATCATGTTCGTTTGAATCTATATATATATATATATATATATATATATATATATGTTTTATTCTTAAAATTATTATTTTTAAAACAAACAGAATTATTAAAAACCTATTTGGTATTGGATATACATATAAATTTTCAGAGACAATATTTTATACTAATTACAAAAATATATATTAAAATATTTATATTACTTGAATTTTTAGTATTTTTATCATTTTTCGTTATTGAAAAGTAATTTTTATTTCATACAATTATAAATAAAATAAACCCATTTAATGACATTCACTTAATGATTTTTAATGTAATATAATTTAATAATAATATATGTTAATGAATTATTTAAATAAGTATTTGAAAAATGATACATTTCGATATTTTCTAATAATCAATTGATTATTTTTTTTAAAAAAATACTTGAAATGAAAATCTCTCTGTTAATTAATATTTTACTCTTAAAACTTTTTCTCGATAGGATTTTTTTTTTAATAATGCATTTTTATTCTTGTTTGTCTTTCAATTCATTTTTTTCATTTATAATTATTTAAATAAAGGTGTCAGTTGCACGATTTGAAATAAAATAATTCATTTTAAATATTTATTATTATTTTTATACACCCAATTTTCTTTTTTTTCGATAGATACGTATTTAATCTTCAAAATAATCTCACAAAAATTATATACTTTTTTTTGTAAAATTATCAACAAAATGACTTCCAATAAATCTTCGAATTATTTATATGTATAATTCATACGTTATCAGTAATACATTGAAATTATTTTTCTACTACGTGAAACTAATTATGCTTCAAAATAATTTTTTACTGTACAGTAATTTCAAAGCAGAGCATTAAAAAGAATTAGGTGTATAACAGTATTGAATCTTAAAATATCCAACAATATCTTTACCTTGATATATTTAAATTCACAATACTTTCTCAGAATTGTTATTATCATTTAAATAAAATTTTCGTAGCTCGTAGCTATATTTTAATAAAATTTCCATTAATTAACACAAGAATAAAATAATAATTATAATAATAGGAAATTAACAAAACTTTATACAAAATAAAATTACTTCCATTAAAAAAACGTTCTGGGAAACTTATTTGACAAATATAATTAATATATCTCTCGGCATATACCTTTCAGAGAAATGAACTCAATACAGTCTAACAATCATGACATTAAAACTTCATACTATTTGCTAATTAGTAATCTAGAATCAAAGGAAATATGAAAAACAAATCTGTTTATTTCAAAAAAAAAAATTAGACGTGATTTTCTCTATATTGTTATAACTATAATATTTGATTGGGTTTTAAATTTTCATTATTTAATTATTTTTTAATTATTTATAATTCATTTTCTAACAAATTTGATAAAATTTAAGGAAATTTTATCAATATTGACATCACAGAAATTTATTTACAAATAAATATAAATAAAAATCAATATTGAATTTAAAAAAGAAAATATTTGTTTAAATTCCTAACTGCTATATATATATATATATATATATATATATATATATATATATATATATATATATATGCATAATTCTCTCTACTAAATAATAATACTTTAATCCAATAAAACAATTCAAATCCGTACATATACAAAGTTAATTTGATATACGATCTAAATTCTCGGAAAATGTATTTTAGTTTATTTTCAAATTCAGATTATCAATGTAGTAGTATAAAAGTTTTGCAGTAGGAAATGTTGCGGCAATTCTGTTACAGTTGAAAATATCGAACTTGATTACCAAAGTTTTCTATGAATACTTGCAAGAATATTAATTTTGCACACACACACACGTATATATATATATATATATATTCACTTTTGTACATATAATACTTATTATTAAAATCTTAGAATTTAAAATAATTCAAACTTTATATGAAATATGTATATAAATATTTCCAATAGCTGGCATGAAATCGGAATATATGACACACCAGCAATGTTAGACTACGTATTAAATTACACAAATGAAGAAAAACTGACATATATTGGTCATTCACAAGGGACAACTTCTTTTTTTGTAATGACATCGGAAAAACCTGAATATAATAACAAAATTAAGGTTATGATTGCAATGGCACCGGTAGCTTTTACTAGTCATCTACCAGATGATATCAAATCGCTAGCAGTTAACGAAAAAGTTATATTCGTAAGTAAAATGTGCTTAAATATATATAGATCTCTTATATAAAGATTTAAACAATTTCAGTCATCTAGAAAATATAATTATGTAGTTGAGCCATTGAAAGTAAACAGAAATTAATTATTTAACTTCCATTAAAACAGTCTCTACTCAGAGTATTTACCTATAGAATAGATGTCATTTCTTAATTATTTATTTGATATATTAAATAGTTTAAGAATACATTAATTAAGGGAATAAATTATTTGTTTGTAGACAACATTAAAATTATTAGGTATTAATGAAATACTTCCTCATAATAAACAAGTGGAAAAAACAGTTCAGACTTTATGTGGACAAGAAGATAAAACACTATGTATTGAAATAATAAATAAGGTTGTAAAATACGATCCTGAAGTATTTGATTTGGTAAGTGTTCAATTATATATATATATATATATATATATATATATATATACATATATCACAGCATCTTTCCATCCATTTTTAGATAAAAGCCTCTCCTGAAACTTTGCACTTCTGTCGATTCAATGCTTTTCTCTTCCAATCAATTTCGATGCATTTTTATATCTCTGTCTTATCTATCCATGGTTCTCTTCTTGAACAATTTTATATATCTGGGTTCACAATCATATATATATATATATAAATCCTAATTTGTTTTTTAAAAATTTTAACTCAAAATTCGATATTTAAAAATACTGGACTCAATAACATTTCATACTCGAGCATCTCTGACAATGATTGAAATAATCCTAGCTTATTTTTATAATTTTACAATTGACTTTTTACTATGTGATTATTATTTCTATCATTAAAAGTAGAAATTATTCTTTGATTAAAATCCTAAAAAATCAGACATTCATAAAAACTTTAAACTTGCAAAGTAAAATCGTAGACCTGTATCTACTTTCCAAACTTTTCCATTCGATATAGTTTTTAATTTTTCGAACAGCCTTTCTTCTTTGGATTTTTTGTTATTAAATAAGGATTTCATATATTTTCACAGTACTCCAACCGAAGTCCCAGCAATCAAGTACCCTTTCTAAAGATGATATTATATTCTTTAATCGATATTTTTACAACATTTAAATTTAATGAGCTTTGCTTACATTATTTAAAAAATATTTATTGCATAATATAATCCCTACTATTATTTTTACAATCATCAATAGAATAGAATAAATGAATAAAATAGATATTTTGCAAAAAATTCATTTAACACCCTTATCCTTCGTAGAATTAATTATTTTGATTGCATTAAATTGTTTTGATATTAAATTGATCGATACAATTTCGATCATCTGATTCTGACCTAATTTTCTTATAAATAACGTGAACAACTAAAAAAGGTCTAATTTTTAGACCTATATTTTCATCTGAAAGATCATTTATTAATATAAACAAAAAAAAACGAATGATACCTTGAGGTACTTATTTAATTACAAATATTTCAACTGGTATTCATACTTCCAATTTTAATTCTTTGATTTATATTCAGTTGAAATGTTTGAATCTATCGAGCAATTTTATTAAAATTAAGGAGAAATAATTCATTAACGATTATATTAGAGACAATTTTATCAAAATCTCTAGAAAAATTGTATGTGTTGACTTCCTTTATCAAGAATATCTGACAAATTCTAAATTAAACGTAAAAACTGAAATTGACATGAATACTGAAATTTATATTTATTTTGATTTTTATGTAAAATATTTTTCAACTAACAGCCTCGTCTTAAATAAAGATAAATCACTAATGTGATTCAAAATGAAACTCTGAGCTTTAAGTATTAATCATTTTCATAAAATAAAAATAAAATACAAACCCAATTTTAAAGAACTATATTGATATAGCAAAAGTATAATATATTTATGTTAAGTCAAAAAAAATCTAGAAATTTATTTCAAATGAAATCTCACGCAAAGTGACACAAGAAAGATATTTCGTTCTGAAATCATATAGTCTGTAGTGTCCTAACCTGAACAAATCAAATTAAATTTCATCATTGAACAATTTGTAGTTCAGAAACTAAATAACTTTATTTTTATGGAACATGAGAATTTCACTTATTCAGTTCAGTTCCATTTATTAACAAAAGTTTGTCTAGATTACACTCGACTATTAAATTTATATTTCCTCAAATTGAATTATTGTTTCAGGATGATTTTTTTCAAAAAAATTTTACACATTCATTTTTAAAATTTGCAATTTTTGGGTTTTCTTAACTTCTTTGAAATAACTTTTTTTATAATTAATAAATATCTTGCAGGTACTTTTTTATACAGTTTTCTAAGTTCAATTTTTTTTAATATGCTATACATTAAACCATCTTTTATTTATTATATACTTTTATATTTTCTTTTATTTATGTATTTATACTCGAATCTGGTTCACGAATTAATTTTTCTGTTTAAAAATTCTTAATTACTAGCTTTATGAATTTTAATTATTTGCCTGTATTCTATATATATTAAAATGAAATATTTTTTTTTACAAAAAATATACCAATTTAAATACAATAATGTCTTTAACATGTATATTTTAAAATAATACAAAATTATATTGTAGTATTTTCCTTATTCTATTGACGAACATACATACAATTACCAGCTGTATGAATTTCATTTTCATATTAATTTTAAAGTAATTTAACTTTTTTTAATTAATTTAACATATTGTGAATCAATTATAATTTGTTTTTGTATTAACTGAATTGAAATCAATGTATCTCACTAAATGAAATATATTTTTCTTTTGAATTCAAATTATTGTTTGTTTGTTGTACGATGAATAAATTATTAAAATTTAAATTGTGTTTTTTAGTGTACATAAATTATTAATATTACAAATTCCAATCGTTTCATAAGCCATTATATATACATATATATAATGACTTATGACTTGAAGTGAAACTCTGACATTAGCATATTAAACATTTATATAAAATAAAAAATATAATAATTTCAATTCTATGAAAAAAAATATTTTTAATAAAATGTATTATTATAAATTCAGTTTAAACATAGATAAAAAAATAATTTATTCACATTAAGTTGAAAAATGAAATAAAGTAACATTAAAATTAAAATATATTATGTTTTAGTCAATATAATAAATAAAATTCTAGGATATAATTATATATTATTTTTAAATATACGTATCAATTCCATTCTTTTATTTAAAATTGTTCAATTTATATGAAAAGAATTTTTTTGTAAAAAGAGATTATAATGTTGACAAACAAAATTAGAGAGTACAAAGCTTCTAATTAAGCATTTTCAAAGGATAAAATCAATTTATGAAATATGTAACGTAGTAAAAGAAATGTTTTTTTTTGTATACGTTATCAAAATACGTTTTAAATAATAAAATAGGAAAATAACAGTACTTGTAAGATATTTGCTAATTATACTGAACATTCAATCATTAAAAAAATTAAGATAAACACGAAATTAAATTTTCCAATATTAGCTGTAGATGATCAAATATTGAAGAAAAGAGCTTATAAAGCAATGAGAATTTTTCTATGGAAACATAAATAAAACAGTTAGTATTTCGAAGAAATTCATTTATTACTGAACAGAACAAACTAAAAAGAAAACAAACAGTACTGTGTATAGTGACTCAAAAACGATATTTAATTTTTAAATTGTATTTTTTATTTGCTGATAAAACCTGAAAAAATTATATAGGGTGACCTAAATGAGAATGAAGGATAGTAAATGATAATAAACAAATAAAAATACATCTAAATCCTCCAGACTCATTTAGATCACCCTTTATAATTGCTTATATTTCTATATATACCATTATATGTACATATGTATATATCTATTGAGTACTCATGTTTCTCCCAAATGTTTAATTCAATTTTTCTTTTATAACATACTATAAATATGTACTTACCAATGAAATACAAACAAGTCCATATTGTGTAGTAAAAAGCTAGTGTATCTTTATAACAAAACATACAATACAAATCGGAATATATGCTTTATGAACACATGTGTACAAAGCTTTCAAATTGTATAACACATCGGTAATTATCCAACATACAGACGTATAGAAACACTTCACGCAAAATTTAACACATCTTTCATTATATACATATTATATATATATATATATATATATATATATATATATATATATATATATATATAAAATACCATATTGAAACAAAATCTAAATATAGATATCAGTTTCTATTTAATCCAACTTTAAAGAAAATGATGTTAATTAATATATATTAAATATAAACTTATAATTATAATTTTGATATAATATCAAGAAATTTGTTTTGATTTACAAATTTCATTTAAATAAAATTTTTAATCAAATATTATAAGATTTAATATATTTTTTGTTAAAAATTGAGTTAAATAAAATAATTCTCTTTAAATTATATTTATATAAAAATCAATTATCATTTTCATAATTTCAATTATTAATTTTATATATAAATTGATACCATATTATATATTCATATTCTTCCTTTCATTTGCTGTTTTATTCAAAATAATAAAATTTATTATCACATCAATGTATAAATCTTTATTATATTTTCCGGTTCGGCTGTAAATTTTCCATTTAAACACAATGAATTAATTAAGAAGATAAACATATGTTTTTTATAAAACCTTTTCTTTTTATTAAATGAAATTCATAATTTGACTAGTGGATTTTAAGAGTATTTAAATTTTAATTATATTGCTTTAAAATAATTATATAATAATGGTATTAGCATTTATCATTTTATTATTAAAATATGTTTCTATAAAATATTTCTATTAATATCTAACACTATTACTTCTATTACATATATATATAAGTATTAACATATATATGTGTACCTATATTATATATTTTTATACCATTTAATAATATTTATAAACTCATAATATAATCATTAAATATAATTAAGTCATTAAAGTCTTCCACGTGAATTAATTATCACCTAAATACCATAAAATATTTTAAAAGTATTCAATAATTATTTATTTTTCATTATATTTATTAATAAGTTGATGCACATTTTGATGATCATGCCGTTAACGTCAGATCACTCTATCATAAAATGTAAACTTGTTCTTGGTTAGGAATTATATTTTTGTCTTTATTCAAAATATTTTATAATAATAATCATTTTTTTTCTTTTCCATTATATATGTGTATTTTTTGTACATTTATTTGTCTATATTTTAGTATTTTTAAAGGTATTATTTATTATTGAAAACAGTGAATAACTTTTTGATTAAATTATCTATAACTTACTATTTATTAATTTTATTTTTAATTTTTTAAACCCATAAATAACATCTCTTGAATTGAAAATGCCAAAATACTTAGATAAAGACAAATAAGATACGCAATGAAAAAAATACCAGGTCATTAGTAATAATTTTTTTGAATATAGATAAGAAAATATATAAGTTTTAATAAAAAAATAGTTTAGATTTAATAATTCAGCGCTCTGATGATAATGACATGGTCATCGAAATGTACATCAACTTATCAACAAATAAAATGAAGAGTAAATAATTACTGAACGTTTTTACAACATCTGGTGTTGGTGTGATAATTCATTTATCTGAAAGTGAATTTGTCACAGTTTCAAAACATATAGTCAATAAAGCTTGTTTGGAAGTTATAGAACAGCATGTTACACATAAAAAAATGTTTTACGTTTAAAATTTATATAAATCACTGTTTTATTTGAAATTAAAATATCAGGTTGTAAAGTCATTTTAAATATTATCATTGTTATCAGTGACATTTAATTTCATATTCACAAATAAACATTTGTATCAGCAGTATTATTTTTATTGATATAATTCAAATTTTAAATGAAATGGAAAAAATTCTTAAAAAAATTGTATTAAAAATATTTTTTTATTTAAGATTGTCTTAAAAACATTTTTCTCCATCAAAAATAAACAATATAATTATTTTATTTAATATCTACGAACAATTTTTTCAATATTGGTATAATTTAAATATTTATTTAATATATTAAATTAAAATTACTTCTTTGTTAAAAGATTATTGATTTTAATTTTTAACATTTTGTTGAATATCTTGATTTGTGATTTTTTGTAGCATATTAAAAAGTAACTATGTTGGTGTTAGCTCACTCAGATATGAATTTCCAGAACAATCCGATTCTTCTAAGGAATTAATATTGAATTGGGCTAGCATCAAGTCATTCTTTAATGTACTACTAATAATCACAAAACAGTATTTTAATTCATTCAAATTTATTTGATCGGATAATTAAATTTCTAACAGATATCATAAATTTATTATTTATGAAATTTATAAAATATATCATTTTAGAATGATATTCAAGTTATATCTACTGAGTTTACTGCTGGATCATCAACACGCCAATTGCAACATTACTTTCAGGTTACAAATTCAGGTATTTTTTGAAAAATATAATCGTTTTTCAATATATATATATATTGATGTATTTTTAGGCAAATTTCAAAAATTCGATTACGGAATAATAAAAAATAAAAAAATATATGGACAAAAAACACCTCCATCGTATAATTTAACGAATGTTGTTTGTCCGGTTGGACTTTTTTGGGCTGAAAGTGATACGTTAGCAACTCCCGAGGTAATATATAGAAAAATTATATATATATATATATATATATATATATATATATATATGTATATATATATATATGTATATTAAAATTTATAATTAAATATATTTTTTAGGATGTTGCAACTTTGAGCGAATTATTGCCTAATTTAGTCAAATATTACAAAGTGCCAAATGATAAATACAGTCATGGTGAATTTTTATGGGGTCTTAATGTGTACAATTTGTTATATAAAAGTATTTTCGAACTTATGGACGAATATAATTAAATATATTTTATGTCTTCGAATTTTTGAATAAATACTTTTTAAACACAAATTTAATACTTCTGTATTTATATATATATATATATATATATAAATATGTATATATAAACACATCCACAAACATGCATACACACATTTATATAATATTAAATGATAAATATATATTTGTAAATACATAAATAATTTTTATATTAAAAATTATATTTTGGTAATATTGTTACATTTTTTGGTAATATTGTATATTTTAAATATGTATATTTATTTTAATATCATTCTTGTAAAATTATATTAATAATAATTTTTGTCATTTATCGTATTTCTTTTTTACTACATGAAATTATAGAAGAAAAATAACATTAAATACAAAATACAAATTATTATAAAATCATTTTGTACCAAATACATTAAATTCACATTTTAATAAAATACATATTTGTAATATACGAAAATACTCTGTTGATTATTTTGTATGTATTACGTTTTAACTTCCAATAATTTTTGTATTCAATAAAAAATACATCTTAAATGTAAATAATAGTCAATTATATTTTTGTATCATATACATATATATATAAATGAATTTATTTAATAATATTATATAAAAACGTTATTTGTAACAGATATTTAAAATCTAAAAAAGAATATGTATGTTACTCAAGAAAAAAAAGAGATAGATTTAGAAATAACGTTCGAATTCAAGTATCCAATTCCAAGAATACTTACAATCACACACTTGGCTTTGTGTAATATAAAACAACATTTAAAGAGCATTATTTAAAATAAATTCGGTTTATATTTAAAATACATCCTTGTTTATGAAAAATCTAATTTATGAATAAATAAATGTAGTCCGTAATTGAAATTTACTTTAAAAAAATATCAGAAACAAGAAAGAAAACCTTTAACGGTAAAACTTTGTTATGCGTTCAAGTTAAAAAAATATATACTATTCAGGTTTGTATTCTGAATCACATCTATTTGATTCAACCGTTCAACAATACACTAGTTGTGTGAGCTTTTACTATATTGAATACAATCAGTACAATAGAGCTGTACAACTCAAACTGTTTATTTTCTATTAAGGACACCTTTCAGACTCTAATAATAGAACTCGAGTTGGTGGATATACGCTTTTTACCACACAAGATGTATGCTTTTACATGCATCTAACTTATTTCGTGATTTACATATTTTTTCAATTGAATGATTTTATAAGAAAAGGAAAAAAGTGTTTCTGA
>CP092096.1:26190000-26222500 GCA_029203775.1 Neoneuromus ignobilis
TTTATGTTATAAATCGTTATTTATACTCACAAAAACATGATATTGGAATAACAGTATGTAGAATATATTTTATACGCAAATTGTTGTTGCTTAATAAGATTATAATCAACCCTTAAACTAATTTAACTGCTAATCAATAAATTGTTATCATATATATAGGTAATTACACATTTGAGAAAAATACCAATGTTTTATATATATATATATATATATATATATATATATATATATATATATACATGCATACATACATACATGTAGAGAGAATTGTATCTATATAGGTATATATGATATTACAACCATATCAGTTCATAACAGCCCACTCCCGGGCGAAAGCCTCATTGAATGTAAACCATTCACTGGTATTTGGTCATACCACCAAGTTAACCAGGCGGATTTGTAAGGTATATATATATATATAAATTTTTAATGATTGTTTTCGAATTAAATACAAAAATTCACAATACAGTTAGGAAATGTTTAAAACTAGAGAAATTTTATAATATTTACTAACTTTATCATTGCTTATATTTACAAAATAATGATTTATATAAAATAATTACTTTGTGTAAAAAACATATTTTACTAAAGAAATAATGATTTATAATAAATTTGAAAATATATTTGAAAAAAAATATTTAAGAATAAACAATATAAATTTATTATATGTTAAATTTTCGTTTCTTTTTAATACATAATTTATGTATAAAAACACAATAATTCATCAATTCTCTTCTGTATTATCCATACAAGTCTAAAAATAACAAATAAAAAAGATATTAAATTATACATTAAAATTTGTATACATTTTTTGGGACCACCTATATATAATTAACGATAAGTAATAAATTACTAGATTATATGTTTTTTTTTCTTTTTAAAATGGATGTTAATTGTTATTTGGTTTCATAATATTTTCAATTTTTTTCTTTCAAAAGAATTATGAGATATAATTCGTTTGAAAATAAATAAAACTGTAATAAAATTAAAACGAATTTACGTTACAGGAAATAAAATAATAATGGTTAGTATTAAATCATAAAAAATGCTATATTTAGTCATAAATATTTTATACAACTATCTTTGCTTTGTGTATACCACTATATAATATTCGAATAAGTTTCTATCAACTCCATCATATTTCACATAAAAAAAATACATGACGGGAAAAAATAACACAATGCTTTTAAGTCTAAAAAGCACGCCAGAACGCAAACTGTACATTCTCACACGCATTATACTCATATTTCTATCTCAATATAATAACATCATAAGACACTTACTTTGCACTGAATTCATTGTCTCCCACTGGGTATCCAAAAAGTAACCTATCCTTTCGGTGTCAAGATCTTCTTTCCGCCATTTAACCGAACCATCGCCAGTTCTATTCACAGCTTTCGTTTCATTTCGATCGCAACCATCGTCGTGCTCACACTCCGTATTCTCAGATTTATTAATGCCTTTCATATTATCGTCCGTTTCGTTTTGATCTTGTCTAATATCCAACATATCTATTGAATGTGGTTCGCCGATATCGAACGTATCTCCAGTCAAATTAAAGGAAAGTTTAAATTTTTCATAGGATAAGTCATCGTCAGAGGATCGTTTTTGACGCGTTGTTTCAAATACATTTTTCTGTTCGGTTCTAAATTAGAAAAAAATGTTTCAAATTTACGTTTTTAATTATTAAACACTAAAATGTTTACTTACACAATACGATTAATGTTCATATTTTATTTTTCTATAAAACACAAAAATCAACAAATACATTTTTGTGTGAAAAGTTTTTTTGGATTTTATTCACATTATTATAATACTATTTTAAGTCTACGTTATAAAATTAACATTATATTATAATAACTCATCGTTATTAAAATATTTGCAACTTTTTCTTCAAGAAATACAGTATTATTTGTTTTGAAAATATGATAGATCTTTCACATCAATAAATTTCAATAATTACTTACTAATCACAATGTTTGTTTGTGATAACGATATGCTGATACACATTTCGATTGCACTGCCATGTTATAAAATCTAAATTAATTTTGATTAAAAAAATCTTATATACTTAAAAATTCTTATTAATTTTATTTAAAAAACTAATATAAGTAGTTTTTTAAATAAAATTAATCTAGATTTTATAAAGCAGCACTTTAATGATGATGGTATGCCATCGAAATGTACATCAGTCTATCGTTGTTATAAATAAACAGTGACAATAAATAATTATTGAACACTAACTAATTGGATGATAATTTATTTGTATGAAAATACGATATTAGTTTAATTCTTGCAGAGTGAAGACATTAAAGTTTATTTTTAGTTCATAATTTTGCACACAGTGTTTATCTTTAAAAATATTTTAAATCCTTACATATTCTTTATATTCATCTGATCTTGTACTTTCGGATTATTCTCTATTTCGATTTTTACAAAATTATATTTCAATAGAAAAAATAAATTCATATAAAGTAATAAAATCAGGCTACAAGGATTTTTTAGTATCTCAACCATTTTTCTTTAATAAAGATGAATTTAAAAACTATTCAAAGAATTGTATGGAGTAAAAAGAAATAATTTAAATTATATAATCAGTTAATAAAAAAAATTTTTAGAAATCAAAACCAAATAGATCATCCATCAATTCAATAAATAATTATTAAATATTCAAAACAAATAATAAAATATTGAATAATACATTTTAGTGTAATAATATTTAATTTTACCATAATAGTAATTTGTAATTTTACTAAAATTATAATTGATTTATTTATTTATTAATTAGAGACAATTAAAAATAAGTATTTAATAATATATTAATAAGTGTTTCTTATTTTTTAATTAATAAGCATTTATTAGTAAATATTTATTAATTAAAAATAAGTTTTAAATCGCATGATATAATAAATTTTAGATATTTTTTACTAGTTTCAAATAAATGCTAGTATGTCAAAATAAAACTTTTGTAATGATTAAGGAAATAGCCTTGCAATTATTTTAGGAAGTAATTGAATAATATTTCAATGGTGAAATCTTACACTTTCTCATTCTTAATTAATATATAATCAGGTATATTAGTTTCTTATATATTATTAACTTTAAAACATATTTTTGGTCGTAAAATACAAAACTGAAAGTATAATTTATTTTTATTTATGAAAAAGAAACTATTCTGAAATATGTAACATTAAACAGATATAAATTATAAACAACTTAATGTAAATAACCTTGACCTAAATAGACTTATTTAAAATCAATCTATTCAAATTGCTATGCGAGTCATTGTTATTTATGCTTAAGAAATAAAAACGTATATTGTTTTTTATATTGACTTAAAAATTGTTGAATTAGAATATTTATATTTTTCTAATTATTAAAACAAATCTGGTTTTGGTTTACATTTAATTTTTTATGAATTGTATGATTTGTTTATGGGAAATAAAAATTTTAAATACTGTATTACATATTTTATCAAGTCTAGAAAAATTCCAACACATTTTTTATAGTAATATTTTTTAAAAAAACATCAACTATCTAAAATAGCTCCATTATTCAATATTTGTTTTGGTAGTGTGAAAAGTTCATACATAAATTACTCGTTCCCAACACCAAAATATTTTATTAAATTGTATAATCGATTGATAATCACTTTATTACCATTTTTTTAACACAACACTCTGACAATAACATGACCACAAAAATGTGCATTAGGTTTTAAGTAATTAAAGTAAAAATTAGAAGAACAAAACATACAGAATTTTGAAACACTTTGATAAAATTTAAAAATATAACTGACATTTTAATATTATCAAATAAAGTTAAGGGATTAAATACTACAAAAATTTATGAAACGTAATTTTTAACAATTGGGGATGGTAATTTCAACTTTATTAATATTAATAGACATCACTGACAGTATTTGAACATTTTAAAATATAATTTAAAATCTTCAGTGTGACAAGGATTTTTATTTTTATCAAAATTGTGATCCAAAATATACAACCTATAATGTACGAAACTGTCTTTGTCATTTAAACATCCAATTGAACATTTTTTGGATCATCTGAACAGAAAAATCAACGAAAAGCATAGGTAGTTAAAAAATAATTAAAATTGGCAATTGAAAAAATGAGCTGAAATAGGACCGAATTTCACAAAAAATATAATACGGTTGTATCTTAGAGGCTTAAGCAGTCATTAATAGAAAAAATCTACATACAAAATATTAAAATTATATAACTGTGTAAATTTATTTAACATATATTTTTTCGAACATAAATTCATCTAATAATTACTTGTAAATTTAAAATTGTTTAATTATTATTTTTAATTTTATTTCCTTAATTACAAATTAATAAAATCTAGTAATAATTTCTTTTCCAAAATCAAGTTTAATTCATAAAAATTGGTTTCTATGATTTTTTCACCAATACATTTATTCAACAAAATAAAAAATATAACTGTACAATTTTATAAAATTCCTTTAACGTTACAGCTATCTTCCATTCCAGGAAAATAGCAAGATATATGTATTATATGTAGGATTTATTTTCTATTACATTATCTGTTATACTTTATTGAGAAAATCGAACATGATGCTGTGTAGTTTTTTCAAAATCTTCTACAATGTATTCTCCGAGTTTTATATACGTGTCTACGTTTATTTTTATTATCAAATTGGAAACGATCGAATTCAATTTTCATACAATAACATTCTATTAATGTAGTTAATATTTCGATTTGTACTTGAAATTATAAAATAGAATGAGTTGTTAAAATTTTTTATCACAAGACTTTTTTAATTAAATATAATACATACATAATTAAACTAATATTTCATTATATACATACACACACACACGTATATTTCCAGGATATAGTGAAACAAATATGTTTTTACAATAAAAAGAAATACATTTTGAAGCCAGTTGAAATATGCTATCTGTTCTTATAAATTATACAAAGATTCATTTGTCCGATTACATTTTATTTGGATGACTCTAATGGATGGCGTTAATTATCTCTAAAACATTCACCGAATTATTGATTCGGTTTGGACAGATGAATCAGCATTAATAATAGGAGATTATGAAGTATAGTTATTAAATTTCGTAATTATATTTGATTTCAGTTTCTAAAATTAGACAGAGTATAAAAACGTTAATTATTGTTTGTTAAATTAACTGTATTATGTCTACACATAATCACATTCAAATTAAAAATTACATATTTTCTATCTCTCTATAAATGATATTTAATTAGTAATTGATTGTATGTTAAATAAATTTTATATTTATTCCATAAATATTTTTATTTATCTTGGTCATTTAGACTGATAACATATTTCTTATATATTAATACTTTATTAATTCAGTATTTTAATCTAAGAATGTCTATTTGAAATAATTCATTCTATGTGTATAATAACTCAAATATTTTTATTATTAAAACAGGGAGTAATAATTGACAAATTAATAAATATTTTCAAAAAGTGATTTAAATAATAAAAAATATTTACATAATTTTATTATAAAAGTAAATAATAATAAAAAAATGAATTTATTTTTAAAAAATGGAGATTTTGCATAAAATTAAAACGTTTAGATTTGTGTTTTATTAAAAAGAAACAAAAGGAACTATACACATATTTCCTTATACCCTTTTTTCTTTTTAATAAAACACAAACATAGGCGTTACATTTGGATGACCATATATAAAAAATTTTTGTCCTGAGAAATCATAAATATATCAAAAAAAATATATGTATATATATATTTCATAAAGCTATAAACTTTGGAAGTATTTAAAGTTTTTTTTATTTAAGATTTAAAATATAATGTAATGTATACTGTACTTGATGTAATAAATATTATTACGTGAGTTTAATTAACATGTCTTAAAAGTTTCTAAGAATTATGTTAAGGAAATAAATTATACGCTCATTTCTTGTCTTAATATACCATATGATAAAAGTTGCATGGCACTTACTTGTGTGTTAGTATTTTATTATCCAATATAATTTATGTAATTATTTACTTAACACTAATAAAAAATGAAATTTATAACGAATTTTTAATTTCATTTTCATACATATTTTTATATTCATGTATATTTGTATATAAATTGTATCAATAAAGAAATAAACTATTTTGTAGACTTACTCGAAACTATTTTCAATTTCAGTCTGATTCACTTCGAATACTCTGTGTGGAAATAAACCGTGATGAGTATCCGATTGTGGCCATTTCGTACTCATTCTAAAAGGTTCAATGAAATAAAATTCATTTCGTGTATGAAAGAAACCGGTGACCTGGAGATATGTTTGCGATGATGATGATTCCGAAACACCCCCACACAAAGTCACATACACATCTGATTTCAAATCACCGTGAACATTTCCACTCGTGAATTCGCAATCTGGCATCTGCAGTTGATTTCGTTCAGTGCGAGCGCGACTTCTATTTGATTTCTTTTTTCCACTTGATTCTACCCATTCCGTTACGAAATCAACACCGAATCCTATATCAGAATTGATGTAGAGTTCGAGAAGCCAGTCTCCAACTTCGATTATTCTCATTTCCATCGAGTCATCGTAACAAGTGTTACTGCTTAAATTTTTTTGTTTAACTTTAAACGACTCTGGCGAAACGATCTTCGGGTAAACAATTTGGTCGTCGAATAAGTGAAATTTCTCCGAATCGTTTTCTATATTAATCGAATCGATATTGTTAGAAGAGTCATCGATCAAATTCTCGGAATTACAACGTTTATCAAACAAACACATCAAAATAATTAATCGACATATTAACCAACTTTTCGAAATTGACTTCTTTTCCATTTTAATTTATACTCTTTGAAGAAATTGTTGTATTACATTGCGGAATATTTCAGCTATACTAAACGCGTATAGACATAAACACTAGATTTCTGTACATGAAGTGTTTTTAATGACTAGCTATTGAAATAAAACATATGGCTTTCAATGAAAAGACTTCTGTTTAACACTAAAAAAATTACCCAACAGTGCATGTGTGATGTACAACAGCATTCGACAACGCGATACGTATTAAAGTTTGTTCGTAAATTTAATATAGAGAATATATATATATATATATATATATATATATATATATATACTGTGGTTCATAAAACTATTAATTCCAGATATAACACATACATTTACTTCTCGAAAAATATTTTAAAAACATATATAATTATTTTTTGTGTTTACATACACACAAATCTATACATATCATAAATTAAAATTCACCAATAAATCAAAAAAATTAATCTCCACATACAGAGCTTTTATTATAAAAACGTTCAAAATTGAATCCAAACAAATATTCGTAATTTTAAAAATTCCATATATAGGTGATTTTTTAAACATGATAGAACTTCAAATTGAATATCTATCAAAAGTTCTATCCAACCTAAAAAAAAACGCCTTTTTATCATACCTTTATATATACAAACATACACATACATATATACAGTGTTTTTTAGGTTAGATAGAACTTTCGATAATGATTAAACTTAAATTTCTATCATGCTTAAAATACACCTACACATTTTTTAACTAATTAAGGAATTAATATTTTTTGGCCCATAATTTTGGTTTATAACATATTTTATAACAATTTTTCATGCTATTGACCAAATTTTATGAAATTTCTAAACTGATGTTATTCCAAATATCAAAAATTTTCATTTCTATCATTTTTTTCATTATTTATAAATTTTTGAGTCTTCTATCCATTTTAGTACCTAAATTTTCAATTAAATTTGGTTTTGAGGAGATTTAACTAATAAATGTATTGTGTTGTACAAAAGCTATATCTTAACAATAAAATAGTTTAGGATCATTGTTTTGCTAAAAAAAATATCTTTTGTCAGTTTTACTTCATTTTCTTATAAATTTTGACGTAAAATGTTAAAATATTTCATTTGATCATAATTACATCAATAAACGCTAGTTTTTCAACACCATACAACCTCATATTATTCTAAAATCTCTACTATGTTCTATTGTAACATTCAGTTTTTTCAATTCAAGTTCACTAGTTGCTCTTCTCTACAAAAACTTTACCCATTCGATTCAAAACTATTAAATTTACTTTCATCTCAAATATTACTCGTTTCCAGAACATTATCGTTTTGTTTACACAATTTTTACAGAGTTCACAGGTCTACTATGAATTGTTTTATTAATGAAAAATGTCTTTTGTGCCACTCTCGTACTGTTCTGATGCCTTCTGGTACACTTTTCAACGGATACATTCTTATTGAACACTTCTGTCATTTTTTACACATTGTTATTTGTTTCTTTTTTCAATTTTATGCACTAGAAAATTCCCATCGAAAAATCATTTTTATTTTTTTGATAATGTACTGTATTCTAGATTTATATCTTTTGAATAATCCATGTAACTCATTATAAGATTTCCGTTTATTGTGAATCATAAACAATACTTCTCTTTCTTTCCCTATTGTTTCTAATTCTTTACATCCCATCTTTCTAAATGAATGTTTTACTGTAAAGCAGAACGAAATAATTTTCCAAACAAATGTAAACATGTAATAAAATTAAGAAAACGACCTATACAATTTCATTATAGTGATTGTATAAACGGAGAATCACATTAATAAATTTAATGATGTCACGAACGAATAATTTAGTGGAATGAATTTTCAAGTTCTTTGTAATAAAAGCTTTATATTTGCAGGAAAATTATTTGGTTTGCTACATTTTAATTTTCAATACATATGTACATTTATGTATGCAAACAAAAAAATATTTAATTATTAAAATTGTTAAAATATTTTTGATACGTGAACGTATATTACACATGAGATAAAACCTTTTTTGGACCACTATGTATATATAAATATATATATATATATATATAAATATATATATATATATATATATACATACAAACGTACATAACTATGTAAAAAAATATGTATTTAAAAATCTAATTTAAACTTCTATAGATGTAGTTAAAACTTATCTTATTATTTTTTTTTCTATAAACAAATACAAATATATAATTATATATACATATATATATATATATATATATATATATATATATGTTTGAATGTGTGTATGTATGTACATATATATTATTATTTATGATATTTCCCTAAAGGTTATTATTTATATTTTTCATATCAATGAAACAGGCATTTTAAAATGTTCCATCTCTATTATATTTTCCTGAAATCTGAATTGAATATAATTTACAATATTTACAAATAAATATAGGATATCCCAAGTGAAAATAAGAGATCTCTCTCTAATAATTGTACAGTTTGTAACTATAAATTTTTATTCCTTTCACATATAATTTCTTATTAAAATAATTATACCATAGTATATTTTTTTAATGCAAATAAACTAAGTTATTTAACACTTCTTTAGAATAATTCAACGATTTCATAAGCATAATTATTTGGTTTTGAAACCTCTTTATAAGGAAGCATGCATATTTGGAATAACACATATAGACAAAAAAAGAACAATGTAAATCGGAAATAAAAATTACGAATATTTTATAAAAATAAAATGGAAAAGAAACGATCATGTAAAGAAAACACCACTAATGGACAAGAGAAATTATCGATTGAGAACATAGAAGTATAAAAAGGTCTTGAAAAAGATCTGTTAATAGATGGGATAGAGATATAAAAAATTGGTCGAAATGTAGTGGAAAAGAATGATATTAGATCAGTTAAAGTGGAATGTTTTGAGAAAAACTAATGATAATATGTGTGTGTAAAATATATATGTATATATACTTGACAAATGTTAGTTTACATTTATCTCTGTTTACAAAAATGACAACTGTTACAGGATGTTATTTGTTATAATCCGTCACTAAAATTTGTTATATGTATAAAATAGTTAAATTTATAAAGAGAAATGCGGGTTGTTTATTTGTTTTTGGAAACATTTGGAAATAATTACATTCATTAAATAACGTATTTTTGAACGAAATACTTTAAAATAATTTTAAATAAAAATATATATTTCTACAAAATAAAATATATTTATTGTAAAAAGGTTACAGATTTTTCTAGACGATTATGGAATATAGAAATAATAGGATAATCATTTAAAATTTATTTCTTTTAATAAATATTTTTAGTATTTATCATTTATATTTAAAGCTTTTCATAAAATTCCAAAAATAACACTTTTAGTAATTAAATTCATTTTCAATCAATAAATTCAGAATAACAAATTATATATTACAGCGAATTTACATAAAATACCAGAAAATTTATAATAATTACCATATTGTTTCATAAAACAAGTAAATAAAAAAATGTCTCTATGTTTATGAATAAAGTAGAGATATTATTGATTTCGTTTTGTCTATGTTAAATATCATATATTCATATTTATATGATATTATATATTTATTAATATATTACTAATTATATATACATATATATAAACAGCACTAGCAATAGTAGCAACCTCTTTCTAACCACTACCAATAGAAAGCTTTTCCAAAAAGTTTCCACGTTGATATAAATCATCATCAACTCCAGCTAGATTTTGAAACTCTCTGTTATCCACCATATTCACCAAACCTTAAACCAACTACCACTTTTTCTAGACATTAGACCACATTTTATAAGAAAATATTTAATTCTCAACACTCTGTAAAACTCCTTTTGCGATTTCATCATTATTCTCTCTCCAGGCTTCTTCGCTCCTGGCATAAACAAACTACAGTTAGGATGTAAAAATTGTGTCGATAATTTAGGAACATATTTTGATTAATTATTCTGCATCTTGGTTGAGGTATAATAAACCAAACTTCTGATTCAAAAACGGACATTTCTTATTTAATAATCAATTTATATATGTATATATATATATATATATATATATATATATATATATATATTTAAAAAACATAATTTATGTATTAAAATTATAAGAGATGAATAAGTACTATTTTTAAAATGTTTTAGGCTGTAAAAACAATTTTAATGTTCATTTAAAAACTATTGTTAATAAATCTTGATTATAATAAGTTAAATAATGATTTATTCTTTGTAATAAATATTATTTCAATTTCAGTAATGGGCTATGTAATGTAATTTATAAAATAATAAACGACCAATACAAATGCTTTTATTCAAACGGCAATTTTCACGTCGCTTAAGTAATTACATTAATTATTACTGACTGACAATCCAACAGCACATAAAAACTATTAGACACGTTTTGTTACTTACATTTAATTTACATATAAATTTATTTACAGTTTAACTGAATTTTTTTTTCGTTCTTTTTTACTTTCATTAATAATCCTTATAAAAGAACTGTCATTAGCTAAAAGAATACCAATCAATCGACAAAAACATTTTAACACCTTTAATATAATATAAATTTCATATTTTTTTTATGAAATTACAAGTTTATCAGAAATAAATTAATGATTAGTATCAATGATGAATCTTTTCATATTACGAAAAAATATATTTAAATAAAAAAAATATTTTTTTCCAAAAAAAAGAAAATGCAACTCACACAGTTTATATTTTAATTCTAATATTTAATTGTATATCCGTTATTTTTGACGATTGCTTAATATATGGGAGGCATAACTCAACGAGGTTACTTATAACTTGCATTTAAATTTAAGTCCAAGTCACATATATTTTTTCAGAATTTTTTTAATAATTATTAGTTGTATTAGATTACCTAGATTTTATTACATAATACTCTTATAATAATAACATAATTATTGAAATACACATCGAATAATTATAGAAAGTATTTAATTAATTAGTTATTTATTTAACTTTTATTTTTAAGCATATTCTATGGTATTAATGATGGAACACTATTTCACCCATATGACACATAGTGCATTCGTTTAGTCCAATTTTTAGTCACTCTTTCACATAATTTTGTTTAATTTTTTTACGAATTACAAGTTCAATATTTATTTTTATTGTTTCTATTGTGGTTTATCAGTATAAACCAATTATTTAACATAATCCCACAGAAAATAATCCAATTGAGTTAGATCACATAATCTATTGATGTGTCCATTTCGTGAAATAACGAACTTATTAATCTTTGGTTTCAATAAGTCTATTAAAGTTTTTACAATTTCAAACGTTGTTAAAGTATTATACATTTTATGACAATTTTCTAAACTATACTAAGTTGAAATATCAAAAATAATTAAAAATATATTCAAACATGACTATCACCAGCTGTTAAAGTTCTGGTATTCTTATTGGAAAACTCTATATTATCGAATAAATTAAAAATTTCAGTGAAAAATTCGGAATTGGAGAATAATTACATCTTTCAACATAATAATATTTCAAATATATTTTATACCAAAAATTACCAAGCAGTATTTAAAAAATGAACATATTACTAGAGCCAGTATCTAAATTCTATTGAATATTTATAGATTGATTTAGATTTAAAAATTAATAAATATAAAGTAATGAATAACTATTTCAAATCTAAAAACTGTAAAAAATTATATCATTAGTTTATCTAAGAATTTTAATTGATAGTATACTAAAATGTTTAAAAACTGTAGTTAAGGTAAAAAAAATATATACTAAATATTAACGAAGACAATTTTTTACCAAGAAAACAATATTCTTAATAATAGTATAATAATACTTTTGTCCTATTTTTGTATATTTTCAGAAATAATATTATATATCCCGAAAAGATTGAATTTTTGTTAAATTTTTTTGTATTTGAAACTAAAAATAACCAAGCTATTTAAATAAATGTTTTTTTCATTACGTGATTTTTTTGGCATTGTAACAAACCTTTTATCTTTGATATAACAAGCATAAAGATATTTTTGTCTCCAAATATACCTACACACACATCTAGATATATATATATATATATATATATATATATATATATATATATATATATTTATGTATGTATGTGTGTGAACTTAATTTGAATATTTTTATTACTATGCAAATTAATTTTCAAATATGGTTTTATTAATCAACTCTAACAGACATATCTCATTATACATTCAAATGGATTTTATCGAATATATCCTAAAAGATAAATATTCTCCTCTATTAATTCTAACACAGATATACTGATAACATTAGATTTCACTTTAAAATAGTAACAAAAGGAGTAGAAAAATCTGTTTTTTTTATATCAATTTAATTATAACCTTATACTAAACAGTGGTTAATAAATAATTATAATCGAATTTAATTTCAAAATGATAAGTGTATAAAACAAAAATTGAATGTTAAAAAGTTTTTTATATAATATACAAAAAAATACTTCAATAAAATACATTATTCAAGAAAATATTTTCATATTTGTTTCTTTTTCTTACAGGAAATCTCTTGTAAAAACGGTTCATAATAATGGTAGTGATATACAACGTAACTGGTGAGTTAAATTTTCTTTTATTTTACATATGTATATGTATATTTTATATTTTAAATCATGTCAAATATTTATATATTTTTTTACTATTTTTTATTGCCAATTTGCAACTATTTATATATATAAACTATATTTTATATATACATGTATTGATATTTTTTTTAATTTTCTAATTAAAATACTATCTTTTTAATAAATACATCTATTCAAAATTAATAATAACATTATTAATAATATATCATTGTCTAAGCAACAGGCTTTATTTAAATAAATCAAATATTATAGTTTAGAATCTGTTAATGTTAGATTATTCCTAATTTTAAAATAAGCTTTGAAAGAATTATTTAAATTATATAATTTTCAAATTTAAATATATATATAAATAAATATCCAGTTTTTGCTAATAGCTTCACACATTTTCCTAGATTTTAATCATAATATTTTTGTTTATGAAAATTATTCAATTTTCAAAATTAATTTATCGCATAATTTTATTTTTTATATAATTTTCATTATTAATTTCAGAAATAATTAAATAAACAAATATTAATCTATCAATAATATATATAATCATTCCTTGAATATTTATATTAAAAAAACATTTTTGAACTTCATTTTTGAATCCTCTATTTTTTATAATAATATTTTTTTATATGTGAAACATAATCGTACATCTGAAATTAATTCTCTTTAATTTCTTACAATTTCATATAAAATGTTTTATTTACTTTATATAATTTTTATTCTTAATTGTAAAAAAAATTCTCTGTGTACAAGAAGATTTTAAACAATCATTAATGTATTTTTAAACTATTTGTTGTTTTGAAACTGTGGATTTTTAATTCCATATTTTCATCTCGTATTAAATTATATAATGTAAATATTTTCATAATATTTAAAAATAGTGATCAATTTACTCTAAATCTCTTTTAAATTGGAAAACTGAAAAATAGAATAGAATACAATTTATCGTGAATTAAAATGTGCATTTTCCGTAAAATACAAGGATTGTATTTGTGCATTGGTGGAAAGATTAAATTTATATAAACAATTATTTGAAATAGCCATAGTAGTTCGAGTTTAGAAAAATATTTTACTTGTTATTAGTGAAAATAGAGAAAAATCTTCTTCATTTCCAATATCTGAACCTTAGATTTTGAAAATACACATGCTTTCATTTGTAAATATATTTTTGGAGACAAATTTAATTTTTATCATTTTGACCACCATAGTATAGTATATACCTGGATCCTAAAATATTTTCTTCGCAAATAGGAAATTATGGAAATTTTTAAAAAGTTGTTCATATTTCACAAAATTTCTTATATATTATTAAATATCTTGGAAGTATTATTATTAAATGAAAATAATAATAATTATCTGCAAGTATATATTATTGAAATCTATTTGTTATGACAAATATTTGTAAATATTTTAATAGGGAGAAGTAAAAAATCGGTATTAAATATTATTTTTTTAGAATCCTAAAAATAATATGAAAATTTTAATTAATGTTAAAAGAAAAATAAATGAAAGTTTGTTAAAAAAATTCTTCCTGTGTTCCCACAAATTTTTAACTTCTATTTCGATTTTATTATAATTTATTTTTTTCCAAAAAACTGTTATTTGAGAAACAAAATTTTAATTTTTAAAAAATACTAATAATTTCTTTTCCACATAATGTTATCTATAACAAAATATTACTTTTAAAAAATAACTAATTTATTTTTTGCAACTTTTAAATTAACGTTATTCTAAATTTCTAAAATTTTCGTTTTTGACATTTTTTCCTTGTTATTTATAAAGTTTTGAGTCTTTCATAGATTTTAATCTATAAATTCTCAAAAGATTTATATCAAAATTTTGAAAAGGATCATTGAACAATTGTGATATTTAATAAAGTCATATCTTAACAATATGACAATTTAGGATCATTCTCCTGCTGAAAATAGAAATGTTTTTTATGTATATTTCATTTTGTCCATGATTCCAACAATAAACACTAAGTTTCTGATAGAATTGATAACTACACAACCTTATATCATTATAAACTCTACCTCATGTTTAATTCTAACATTCAAATTTTTAATTCAAGTTCACTATTTGCTCTTTTCTATATAATATTTCAATCATTCGATCCAAAAACATTATATTTACTTTCATCTGAAAATATAACTTATTCACAAAACGAGTTCTTTTTATTTACATGTTCTTTCCAAAGTTACATATTTAATATGATTTTTTTTATAATTGAAAGGTTTCTTTCGTACCATTAGATCGTTATACCTATTCCTTCTTAATACTCTAGGGCACATTTCAGCGGATACCTCATTAAAATTCTCGTTGACCTCTACTATCATTTTTTCTACATTATAATATTTTTTTTAAAAAAAATATAAATATATAAACTAGAAAATTCTCATCGCGTTCACTTAAAACATTTTTACCAGGATTTGTTATTTTTAAACAATATACTGTGTTGTAAATGTTTTTCTTTCCAATTAATTTACCTATTTTCTTATAAATCTTCCTTCATTTTGTAATTTGCACGCTAATTCTCGTTCTTTACTATTATATCTAATCATTTACAACCAATTTTTGTAAATAAATGTTTTACTATAAAGCAAAGTGATATAATTGTACAAAACAGATATAAAGATGATATAAAATTCAGAAAACGCTTCATACAACTTCATTATCGTGATTGTAAATATAAACGGGAAATCACATTAATAAATTTAATGATCTCGTGAACGAATAATTTTATAGAATCAATTTTAATTTTCTTTGTAATAAAAGCTTTATAGTTGTAAAATAAAATATTTGATTTGCTGATAAATTTTTATTTTTAATACATGTATACAAATGTATATTCAAAAAGAAAAAAATATTATTAAAGCTTTTAATTTTTTTTTTGATAAATAAACGTATGTTATAAATAAGTTACAGTTATTTTTATATACTACATATATATATATATATATATATATATATATATATTAAAATCGTTTATTAAAACAATATTAAATAATTATTTATATATAATTTACGTATATGAAATGATTTTTTTATAATTATTTTTGATGTGTTATAAAATTGTAAAAAAAGGAATATAGTAAATGGAATTCATTAGAAAAAGGTTCAAAATTGAATAAAAAAAATACAAAAGGATGATATAATATATAAAAATGTAATTTATTGATTACCGATTTATTAATACAACGCATTATAAGTCTCCAATTAATATCAATTATAATGAATTCATAAGAACAACGTATTACTTAAAATATAAATAGAAAGAACGAATAGATTAACATATCCCACAGATTTACTGATAATGTTTTAAATGTCACAGCACTGCCTTTTCCTGTATTGCACAATGATTTTTCGCAGCACGACGTACAAGCGAACAATTTAGTTCTTTCTCCAATTATTATACAGCCAGGCTCGCAATTTTTCGTACAAACACGTTCCAAAAACCACATTTTCAAAACGGACGTTGAGTTTTCTGTTGTCATTGTATGCGAGAATCGTTTCACCTGTTATATTGATAAAATTATGAAATTTTTCATGAAGTCAAATATTAACAGTAAAAATTATTCAAAGCCAATGAACACAAATTATATTTTTTTTAATCTGAAATAATAATAATAAAATTATTTACTAAATAATTGTTATTAACACAAGGTAATATCAATCAACTTTTTTTTATAAATTCGAACATTTTATGAGAATCATTTTTTATTTTTAGCATATATTTTTTTTAAAAAAACCTTACTTTTTAAAAAATATTTATATATATATATATGTTGACTAGTCTTATTGTATGAAATATTTTTTATTAAAATAATTCATATCTTCCATATATAATAACTGATTTTTATAAATTCGATTAATTATTTATTTTACAATCATATTATTCTTAACGAATTTAATTAAATGACTCCAGCAATAGCTAAAATGTTAATAACATTTATAAACAGATTCGAAGCAATACTTAAGACTCGAGACTTCCTTATGAAATATTAATTAACTATAATTTGGAATTTCTTAATTGTACATAAACTTTCAATATGCATAAAAATTTGTTTTGTTTGAAATTTATTTTTCATATCCTTTTCTTAATATTTTTAAAAATTGGTTATAAATTACTTATAATCGAATTAATAAAAATTAGTTTTTTTATGAAAATTGTGAAAGATTTTAGTAAAAACCATATAACGTACTAAAAATTTTGTCACTTTCTATATACATATAATTATTAAAAAATATTTCTTTTAATTTATAACTTTTTATTTTCACAGATTGTTTTCGTTATTTTAATTAGATACTTATTTATGTAAATTCCAAGCAATCGTCCATATTTCATTGAAAAAATTATTAATTTAATGATATTTGAACAGGATATTGTATAACTTTATAAAATATTGTAGTGTTCTGTTTAATTAGGCAATAACTAAACATTTTTTTAATTAAAAGTATTAATTTTTATTTCAAATCGTATAAAAATGAATAGTTATTTCATTAAAGCAAAAATGTGTAATCAATTGATTAGAAGTAGAACTATAAAAAATTAACAAAATTTTCATACTGTTTTTTATTCAGTGTGTTTAGTGTTTAGTAGTTTTTTTATTTATCGATTCATTTTATAAACACATAATACGTTACATTGAAATATACGGTGCGTGACAACATTTTTATCAATACGCAAATAAAATTATTTAAAATAATGTTTGTATATATATATATATATATATATATATATATATATATATTTGTTTGTGTGTGTGTATTTAAATATACTAAGATCGTTAACTTGAATCTTAAAGCGTATACTTAATGTCACAAACAGTTCACTTATTCGATTGAGTACAAATTATTCCTTCAATAAATGATTGAAAAACTCAATTTATGTTCCAATTTTTTTAGAAAAAATTTTCAATAAAATCAAATTAATATGGTTTGCATGCAGAAAATGATTGGAACATATATCATTATTTTATAAAATATTCAATGATTGATTCTGAGAATGACTTTAAAAAAGATGTTTTTTAATCGAATTTAAATTTTTAATAACTTCACATTTTCTTTATATTATTTAATATTTTATTGCTATGAAATTTACTTCAATTTTTAAATGAGTATATATTATAAACTTTTAAACTTATCGATGTTGATTTTTGAAGAAAACGTTCGTTGGAAAATATTTTATTAAATATATCTTCAGGCAATGTTTAACAACTTTGAAAACTGATACGATGTTGAACAATCACTCATTGATCAACCGTTATTGTTTTTACTTAAATACATCGATTCAACAGAATTTTACAAATTGATACTTGATTGTTAATGATGGTTGAATTCTTCTGAAAATTAATTATATATTTTCTTTTCAAATCATTCCTATTTTTCTGTTCTTTAATTTTTATTACCAATTTTTACTGACATTTAATTTTGTGATAAAATTGTTGCGTTATTTTTTATTTATTTTCAAGAAATAATTTTTCGATTTTTCAATTATAACATGAATATGTCGTAATTTTTTCAATCTATTAATAAAGACATTTTTCTATGAAAAAGATAATTTCTTATATAATATTTAAATTTAAAACATTTCTTAAATCAATAAGCGAATTTAGTAGTACTGAAATAAATTATCGTCTATCTTGTTTAATAAAGACGGTAACAAAGTGGATTACAAATAACTTCTTATCTTTAAGTGAAAATCTTACTAGTTGTTTTTTCAAAATACTAAATAATTCCAAACGTCCTGTTTGTTTCTATTCATTATTTATTTATAATTATATTATGCTAATATAAACGATAAAAAATATATTCGATAGTTGATTTATTTATTACGTTAGATTTTTTAAATCAGTTGTAATAATTGTTTAAAATATGACAATGTTAAAATATAATAATTAATATTATGGTTTTTTTAACAATTAAGAGATTACATTCAAATTAAAATTAAATATCATTTAAATGTATAAAACATAAAAATATAGAAATCGGATACAAATTGGCACTGCATTTCTCATACCATACAAATACGTTTATCGTCTTTACACTTCTTTACTAAATTGGTCTGATTTGCCATGGCAGGTTCGAGACATTTATCACCATCCTCCATTGTATCACAATGATAACACCAGAGATTGTTAACGGATACATTCGCTGCATGTGTGTAATATACTTTTCCGGGCGGTTGTCCTCCTGCACACACATATTTACATCTTTCATACTTTTTAAACATGAAACGAGTAACAAAGAGAATATATATATATATATATATTATATTGGAGATATGCATTAAAAATAAAAATTATAATCTTTCAAAAATCTTTGTTTTTAATATTAACATTACTGTATAGGAAGGGACTAAATTGGATCTATTTTTCTAACATTAACATCGTTTTACTATGATAAAAAATGGAATGAAGCAAAGAATATATTCGATACATTTTACTTTTTATGTTTTATTAAAAGAAAAATGTCACAGAAATATATAAAAATATTTGTGAAACTATAAGAAGGATTAATTATCCATTAGTACTTGCAACTTTAAGTTTACAACATTACGAAGTGGTTATTTTGATGTAAAAATAAGGAACGTACTAAATAAAAAAATAATGAATGGCAATAATTATTAAATGGAAACTAAGCTCAATCGATTACTTATCTGAAAAAATCGAAGTCATAGAAAAGATATATAGAAAAGGATAGATCATGTCAAGTCGTTTAACATCTACATATTTTTTCTTTCCAAACAAACAAAGAAAATATATTTATATCGAATTGTAAAAATCCTAAATATACAAAAGTAGCTAGAGATTAGCCAAACATCTAAATCAACACCAAAATAAACCAACTACAATCTGAAAACTTTGTTGTACATCTGATGAAATCAGGAAAAAGAAATGTGTACCATAAAGTATTGTTTCTGTGTGAAACAGTCCCAGCTGATAAACATAGTCGACAATTATACAAACTGAAACAACTATTAGATAAAAAAAGACTGTTAGTTGCCAGTAAACGACGCAAGTCCGTTCTGCTCCATGGTAATTTCAAGCCACAAGTTGCTAATGCGGCCAAGAATACATTGTTAAAGTTGTAATGGGAATTCATACTCCACCCCGTGTATTCTCCAGACGTTGCGGCTTTCAAATACTAGACTATCTTCGGACTATTAGATCAGTACTACACGATTTAGAGGATACACACTTCTATCCGTTTTCGTATTTCTACGCAGTGCGAAAATGGATAGATAATTTTATTACACTAAAGCTCGAGTCTTTCTTTTAACATGGAATATATCTTTTATCTAAACGGTCTTAGAAAGTAATGAAAGTTATTTTTATTAACTGTGTTTAAATTTGTTTGATATATTTTCAAAATTTATTCAATCAAAAAATACTTTATTTTTAATGCATATCTCTAGTAAAGAAACAGAAATTTATAACATTTTTTTTTTATTTAAATAGTATTTTATTACTCTTTCATTGAACAACACTGATTATATGAATCAAATTTTTGTTTATTAAATGTAAACAAATTTTTTAAATAAAATTTGGGAACTGACACTAACAATATATATATATATATATATATATATATATATATATATATATATATATATATATAATTCTTACATTATTTTATTTCAACAAAATATATTTTTTGAAATAAAAAATACTTGTTAAGAAACGTTGTATTGTATTTAATACATATATTTATCTAAATTCTAAAAAATATAAATATTCAGAATAGAACAAAAATTGATTGACGTCTAACGATTAAAATTTTAGTCAGTAGAAATTCAATTATTAGTTACAATCAATTTATTAATCATATGTCGTTTCAAGTGATTGATAAAACGATTGATTTGAAATTTGTCGTTTTTAAATTAATCGGTGACTTACGTCTAAAAAATTGATCGTTAGTTGTGCCTAGGTTTTTAGCCATCAATCGTTTTAGAAGATTAATAAACTAATTGATTTTAATATTCAAAATTGTACAATATTAATTGAATATCACTATTAATTAAATCGTCAATAATTTAAAATTTAAAAATCAAATTTTGAAATAAAATTATTTGATTTGAATAAATTACAAATATTTCTTAATGAAATTTAATTTTCAATGATTAATAATGAAATATAATAATTTGGAAATTATTTTCACGAAAATATGTAAAACAGTTAAAATAAAAGTTTTTTACACACTTGTCATCTCATCTTTTAAATAGTGAAAATAGATCAATTCTGTTTAACAAAGAAATTCATTTCCAAAGAAAAACAAATACTTAAAAGAAGAAAAGATTTTAATCTAGTTTTTATACTTTTTATCCGACTTTTTTATTTTAAGAAATGACTAAAATGACGATTAATTTTTTAATCGGATGATTAATGAATTGAAAATTAATTCATTCAATTTTTAATCATTTTCACGACTAAGAAATCATGACTAAATTTTTAATTAGATGAAAATTCAGTCGAATAATAATCTTCTCTATTAATTTATCTAAATGGAATTTATTTTATCAATGGAACTTAAGAATTATTTTTCGTTTTTTACTGCAATCATGTTCCCAAAAATAAAATTATTTAATTAAATTTCTATAGTAACAATAAAAAAAATTATTATGAACCTCATATGATCTTAAAACAAATAATTTCTTTTAAAATAACAAATAATTTCTATCTAATTAATTTTAAAAAATTCTATATTATAATTATAAATTGTAAATAAAAATTATAAACGTTTTTTAATAAGTTTATTTTTTATTATAACATTTTAAAAAATATACTAAAATAATACTTCACTTATTTTGAAAATATTAATATACTTAAAATTACTAGTCATGATTTCAAGTTATAAATGCTTGAATAATTATTCACAATAGACATAAATCACATTATATATATATATATATATATATATATTATATACATACATACATACACACACACATATGTATGTAAACAGGTGGCATGCATACTTGGTAGGCCATAGTACAATGTCATTGCAACGGACGATCAATACTCAGTATCTTCGATTCGTTTCTACGCATGACTTGCAAAACAGCCTGTGGTAACGTGCATTATACCATAAAGCGCGAAATTTTCAAATTTATTACGTGTGCGAAAAAGCCAATATCGTGATAAAAATGTGCAAATGAAAATTCATGTGTGGAAATTCAAAATGTCAATTGATTTCAAATTTACTTCCATTATCAGGAAAAATCGTATTATTTATTTATGTATATATATATATATATATATATATATATATATATATATATATATATATATAATCAAAAGAATGGTATTTGTTCATACCTACCTCATTTACCAATTATCGAAATTTTGTCAAAATATTACAAATCATTTCTGAAAATACTGGTCGAAGTGATAATATTATTTATTACAATATCGTGCAAAAATTAAGTTTTGTTTTAAATTTGATAAAAATTTTACTGAGATTTTCAAATTTATCCATTAAGTTTATTGTCTATCGCACATATAAATTTAAATATGGTATAGATGTTTTAAAAATAAAAAAGAAAACATCAATAACGATTCAAGTTCAGACTCTCCTAAAACCTAAATTGCAAAAGTGCGCAAATTTATTATTATTGATTTTAATGTGATATTTAAAATACTTTCCAAAGAGTTTAGAATGTCGAAAGATATAATTTATGAAATGTTTACAAAAAAAAATGACAAAAAAGAGATTGTGCTCAATTATTGTCATACAAACAGAATATTAAAAGAGACATGGACAAGGACATCATTAAAACGTCCAAAAAAATCACAAACTGTTGAATTTTATCGTTATTAAAAATGAAAGCTTGCATTGTAACGATTTTAAAAAAAGTACTCAGTATGCTTTCAGAAGTTGTGTAATCATTACGAAAATTTATTTATTCAAAAGATATATTTAGAATAATCAATAATAAAAATTATAAACATCCAATCAATAAAATCTTTTAATCAAAGATAATTTTAGAAAATCGTTTATTACAAATTATTAAAATAACATATATCTTACACATACTATGGAAACAAATAAAAATGATAATTATTCAGTAAAAAATATAAACCAGTAATAATATTACAATAAATGTAATTACACGCGTGCTCTCATATACACGTATGATTAGAATACCTCGATGAAATTCACTTGAGTTCGACAAATTGGCCCCAATTCTTCCAATAATGTTACGAATAACAATTCACTAATACGGTAATAGATTACATACGGATATATTATATGTAATCAATTCGTGCTCTAGACTACAGAAAATAGTACTGAAAACCTCATGTGTAGTAGAAACATGCCAATAAATATTTTCTTTCATTACAAATAATTTAGATTTTCACAACAAAAATTCAGATTGTTAAAAAATAAATTATTTATATAAAGAAATTCTTGTAAGTTATTTAGTTGCTTTAATAATTTGATATATGGTGTTGATCTCCATGAACTTTAATGACTACATTATATGTATATATATATATACATAATCAATGTCAAGTTGAATTAAAAAAAATTCAATCAATTTATGTTACATTTTAGCATATGTAATTTTTATTTTAATTTATTGTAAAGTCATTATCAAGGAAATATTTAGCAGACACATAATATTCAGTCGTTATTAATTATTATAATTAGTATTGTAACACTTGTTTCTTTTGACATACTTATTTAAAACTAGTTTATTATTTTCAACTTTCATAAGTAAATATATATATATATATATATATATATATATATACTTATAGGAATTATTTAAAAATAATTTATACAAATAATATTCTTTTATTGAGATCTTAGGTTTACTCTTCTTTATATCATGCTACAACTGGTTTTAATAGCATGTATTATTTTCAGGTAGTCCAATTGTTAGTTATTTGTGTGGGTGTTATAAATATTTATGAGTCAAGTTTTTATTTCATAGAATAAGGAATATCTGGTTGATTTGCTTTATTCATACAGTTGTCTGTTCAATAAAATCAAGTTTTTGTAATTTTTGTTATATTTAAATCAAGCAAGTTAATAAAATTATTTTCTTTAACACAAATGAATTAACTCATACAATATATTTTGTATATTTTATTATGTATTTTTTATGATATTTGTTATTTTTAAATCAAGGAAGTTTTTGAAATTATTATTTTTTTTAATACAAATAAATTATCACCTCAATACCAATATTCAATAACTACTGATTATTCACTTTATTTGTTTATGAACTGTTTTGAACTTTGATATTATATTCTTCTTCTTTTGTGATATTTTTTAAGGATAATAAATAATTATTGAACATTTTAAAAATATTTTATTGTATTGGAGTGATAACTCATTTGTATGAAAGTGAATTTTCTACAATTCTAAAAAAGAAAAACAGAAATACTTTTTTTACTCATTCAGTATGTAAAATCAGTTATTCTGTTTTATAAAATATATTCTAACCATAAATAAAATATAAAAAATACATTTCATTGAAAAGAATTCGGTATAAAAAAATATCAATATATAATTAACAATATATTTTTATTTTATATCATGTTAAACAGTCTTAGATAAAAAATTAATATAAACTAATTATATATATGTATGTGTGTGTGTGTAATATTTTATATATAGCATTAAAATAAGTCAATAAATTTCTTTGGAATTTGGATTTGAATTAAAACAGTATCAATAGATTAACTGAAGATGATACACGCTATCTAAATTAATTGTAATACAATACAAACGAAAAAGTAACCCTAAGTTCTAAACTCAACAAAAAAGTTATTTCAGAACAGGATCACAAGCAAGACTACAAGAAACAAACTTTCATACAAGTATATTTCATGCACTATCATTAATCATAAATTCTCTACCCTTATCATTAATCATATTCACTCTTACTGTACAGAAAATCAGTAAGATACATGAAAATGTATTTCATCATTCAATTTCAATTATTAATATAGATATTAGAATTGTTTTTTTAAAAATTTGATAGAATAATTACTTTGATTAAAAATGGGCATTATAAACAATTACTAATTTATAATTTTTAATAAATAATATTTAAAATTAAATTTAAGTGCTTAGGAAATTTATTAAATGTTATCTAATTTTCTTATAGAGGAATAAATAAATATGTTTAAATGAAAAAAATTGAAATAATTATTTATTTTGATATATGTTCTAAGAAAAAATATTACTTAATAATAATAGATGAATATGAAATATCTAAAAAAGTATTATAATAATATTAGACAAATACGAAAATTATTTTAAATAGTTCTAAATAATTACCAGATGTGAAATAATAAACTTTACATATATATATATATATATATATATATAATTTTGTGAAAATATTTATTTGGAAAATATCAGTTTAAAACATTTTTGAAAAATGTGAATTTAAATCAAGTCTTATTTAATAATCGTGTATATTTACTATCTAAGATTAGGTAAACTTTCAAATATCTTACTTAAAAGGCACATTCAAATTTTTTTAAAAAATACAATACACTATTTTTTTTATAAAAAAATAATCACCAACTTCAATAACTAGGTTTTATTTTAAATATACATAATTATCACATTTTAATTTAGTAATTCAATACTTTAAAAAATTCGATAAAAGTTAAGTTTGACAACTTCACCAAACATAATTATTTATATATAAATTATGCTTGTTACGTCCATATATAAACAACAATTAATTATATTCCCTTCATAATTTGACTGCAGTTATCTATTGGCATAACAAATAGTTATTTAGATAATATGTAAAGGGAAATATAAATCAATAATGAATATAATTAATACCCTTACTTAATTTAATCACTCCCTGCTTTACTGCTTTTCATTTATCTGGGTGTAATTAATTTACTAATTGTTGCAATATTCTTAAAAATCTATTGAATATAACTACTGGAAAATAGATTGAAATATTTATAATTTATAAAGTACTTTACTTATTTCCAAATTAAAAAAGCAATTATTTATGATTAATAAACAAAAATTAACTATAAACAATATAAATGTTCACATTTTAATTTCTAAATAATTAGTATAAAAAAAATTAAAATAAACATTTTAATTTTTTTTATACTAATTTGTAGATAAGTATTTATTCATCTATATAAAATTATATTTTCATTTATTTTGTTGATAAAAATAATGTATTTGTCAAACAGTTGTATTTAGATTAAAATCCATTTATATTTTGTTAATAATTTGGAATTTATTAATTTTGTTTGAACTAATATTTTAATATACATGTGTAAATAAAATTCTTTTTAATTAAATTGCATGCTAGTACAATCCACAAAGCATTCTAATTAATTTTAAACAAAATATCAATTTTTAAAACATAAATTAGTGCATATTATAAATACAGGTAATTCTTATTATATACACATACACACATTTATATATATATATATATATATATATATATATATATATTTAAATGTATGTAATACAGTATATATTTATTAGTATTTGTGTACATATTTGTAAACACTGCAGTTTACTTCTCTCTTTATTTACAAATAAATCAATATGTCCTATATGAATAAAAATATACATAAATTACAATTTTACACTTGATATACTTAATTATCATCATGTATTGATTTTATCTATCTTTAGTTACTAACCTGCAGTCAATGCAGTTATCATGAAGATAATAAATGTTTGATGAACGAGGTTTACAAATCTATTTTGACACATTTTGAAAAGCACTTGGTCGTATTGTGTTTATAGTTTTAAGAAAATCGAGATTATCTACGCATAGTTATACAAGATCTTAATACACCACACTAGTAAAAAGAGAATTATTCGTACAATACAATAAAATTGTAAAAAAAATATTACAGATAACACGGCATGACATAATATCAGCGGCCATATTAAATGCGCTCGAAACGAACGCGCATCCTCTTCAAGCAAAAGTACAGCTTTGCTTGGTGTAGTTAATAACACGGAGAGATTTTCATATAAACTAACTAGGTCGATTTGAAGTATAAGAAATACGTCGAGTTCCTTTTTTATAAACAACTCCACTCTTTGATCGCGTTTCTTATAATTGAAGATATAACTAATATGTAATTATAAATAAATAATGAATTACAAATTGAAGATTAAATATATTTCATATACATATAGAATACACGTACTCGTATACATATTGAGTTGTTTGAAAAGTTTATAAGGATTTTAAAAGCAAATTAATATGATTTTTCAGTATATATACATTAAATGGTCATCCAAATGTGGCATCTAGATTTGTGTTTATAGGAAACGTGTGTATAGGAAAACATATGTATAGTTTCTTCTTAGTAAATTCTATTTTTCTACTTAAATACACATTACTATAATTATTGCAATTTTTCAAAAAAATTACAATTTTTTTATTAAGAGAATTGTGTAAAAAGAAAAATTAACTGTAATTTAATTATGCAAGGAGGGTAAATAAAGAGGATAAATGAGACTTCAGCCAAATTGCAACAATTATTTTCGAGTGTGCAAAAAAACGAGGTCATGTCATGATAAAACAATATAGGAGACCGACTGAAGGTATTAATGTCGAAAGCAAAAAGATTAGAGATGACACAAGCCCAAAACTGAATCAGAGGAAAAGAATTTACATGCAACAATTAAACATGGGGGTTGTGGAGTTATGATATGGGGTTATATGTGAGCTTTTGATGTAGGAAATTTGGTGTTTGTAGATAGTATTATGAATAAACACGTTTACTTAAACATTTTAAAGGAAAATTTCTATAGAAGCAATGAAAAATTATACCTAGTTTTTTTTTTAATTTTTAACGAAACTGTGATCTGAAACATATAGATTATTTTTAATACTTCTCATGTCTTGCCAGCACCACCCCAATCTCCTGATTTAAATTATATTGAGAATTTTTGGTTACATCTAAAAAAAATAAAAAAGGCATCATATATCTAGCAAAACACGCAAGAGAATAATATTGGAAAAATAGACTCTACTTTAATTCAAAATTTAGTATATTCGATGCCTAAAACACTCTTTTATATTAAGGTAGTGTATATTGTATGTAGTTTTGTAAATAAAATATTTTTTAAAAATAAACTATAAACATATATTTCATTTAATTATAAAAAAATTTATAACAAATTATATATCAATCAATTCATACTTAAATGTAGTTATAATAATTGTAGCTGAATTTATTTATTTGAATAACTTTTTTCATATATTTGTTTGTACATTTTTATAATATACTTCAACATTTATGACATTTTCTATATACAATTTAAGTACACAGTTCTAATAATTTACTTTATTTTTTTAATTAAATCTTTTATAAATATTTTTATATTAATTTTCTGTCTTTAACTTGTCAGTTTCTTTTAAGCTGATAGTTTTTTTAGAGTTTTAGTACTTCTTATAAAAATTTCATTATTTTTTCTTTTTTGTCCCATAGTTGCTTACTATAACTAACCAAATATATTATTATTATAAATAGTCTTAGAAATCATGTTTCCATAAATTTCTTTTCTCTAGTTAGTATGATATCCAGATATCAAATTTTAAATCTATATTAAATTTGTAAATGATCGAAAAGTATTGTATGATAAACTTTAAGTCTTTTTAATAATTATCAAAAAAAATTGACTCTCCTCTGCTTCAGAAAGTAAATCTTTATCAACAACAAAATGTCTTTTATAGCTTGTCATTGAAATTGAAGTTACCAGAACCTGATTTTTATGCAAAATTTAATATATTTATTCAGTAACTGTATTATTTCAGAACATATTGAAAATATTTTTCTAACAACTTATCGTGCCAACTCCTTTAAAAAACTTGCACACCACTATAAACTAAAAATATATTTTAAGATATCGTATCTTCACTCTAAAGAAACTAAAATAATATTGTATTTTTTAAAGTAAAAAGTTGTAAATGTTCTATTGACGATATCTCATCACAACGCAATTTTATTTCACGATTAAAATTCAATAACGTTTTATTTCGGTCGTTTTAAATATTAAATCGAAGAAACTTTTTCAATAACTCAAAAAAGGACTTATTAAAATTTCATATAAAAATATATTTAGAAATAAACATTAATTTTTCATGCATAATTTATGATATTCGAAATAACTAATAATAAAATCATTTTGTATTAAAATAAATATAACTTATTTTCAACTCTTAACAATTTAAAACGTTTAACATTGTTTTATTGTATAGTATTTATTCTATTTCATGCTAGTAAATCCATTAAATTTTACGATACAATTTTATCCTATTTACTTTTATGTCTCGACTAAATATCCTTTTAGAAACACAGATACTATTTGATATCATTTACATTACACAAATTTGAATACAAACGTTTATTTTATTCTTCCTATTTTCTATAAACGCATAAACTGTTTTCAATGTTGTTTCAATTTACATTTATATTTTATTTACTAGAAATACTGTTTCAATTTAATTAATTTTCTAATCAATATGTTCATAATTTTGAAACAAAATTCAAATCAAACAACTATTTTGAAATAATATATTTTTTTATATTATAATTTTGTGTAATATTTTTAAATTATTAGTAGTATAGAACTTTTATTGTTTTTTAAATAATATGTTTTATTAATATTTCAAAAATGAAGTAATAAATTTAATCAAAATATTTTTCATCTTCTATAATACTTTTTACTGTCTTCTAAATAAAAAAATCCCCTCGACGATTAAACGAATTAAATCATCGATTCATTTTCGTACTTTCTCAGAATTCCACATCTTGTATCAGAATTTCGTGTTACTTTGAACGAAATAAGTAGTAGTTAGATGAAGCAATATCCGAAGAATATATCGAGTTGGATAGTACACAAAAAATTTCCATTTAAAACTCTTTGAATTTCTCAGGTCAGGATGCAAAATGTGATCTGACATTATCGTAGAAGAAACGACTTTGTTTCGTTTTTTCGCTGAATTTGTTCGTTTTTAAATGAATACTTCGTTCAGATAGATGCCGCAATTCTGCTTATTTTAGAGACATATAATAATGCTCTGACCTGATTTTAATAGCTCACAATAAATAACTCCCTTAATACTTAGAATATAATAATTTTTTTTAGTGTTGGTATAGAAGCATCGCCAGAACCTGTTTCATTTCAATGTCGTTATTTTTAAATAATATACCTTCAGTCTGAAAACTAACGGAATATTTGAAATAAAACACAAAAGTAGTTATTTATTTATCGATATTTATTTTGTCGCCCAATTAAATTGATTTCATTTTAGCTTTACATTTATAAAACAATACTAAATCATGTGAATATGGTAAATGACTAAAGACTACAGCACTTTTTTGTATTAAAAAATTGTAACACTGATAAATCTGTATAAATGAATCGTTCGCAGAATTTTTTAATTACAAATCATTGACCAAAATACGATTTACTAATACCAATAATATCCTTAATTAATCTTACAGTCTTACGATAATTATTTGAAATCAATTCAGGCATTTATCCATAACTTATTTCTTTAACTGTTTGGAAGACTTGCTTTTCTAAACTTCACATATCATTTGTGATTCACATTTTAATATATTCCTTAATATCAATAAATATTTCTTTTATAATGTTTATTTTCGCTTTATCATATTCATTTTTTTTTCAAATATTCTTACAGGTTGTCTTGAGAATCAAACTGTAAACATATTGAAAAACTATGAAGACTAAATGTACTTTTTTTCAGTCAGCTGTTACATTAAAAAATGTTAAAAATACAAAAATTTCCTTACATGAAACAGTTTTGTATATTATGTTATCTTCTTTGTCTCTCTCTCTTTCTCTAAATATATATATATATATATATATATATATATATATATATATATATATTACTGAACAAATCATTTATCTACATTTGAGTTAAACGTCTTGTTTTACACAATTAATAGCTTCACAATTTTCAATTAAAATGTCTGTTTCAACTAATACTCGACTGAAAGTTTTACGACACGAAATTTGTTTAAATTAATTCATATATCATAAACAGAATACAAAGTTTTGTTTCATATCATAAAATGAAATAACTTTGAAAATCAACTAATATTTTTGATAATTTTTAATAACAAAAAGTATATTTTTCTTAAAACTCGTGTATCTGTTTGAAATATTTTCATAAAATACTAATAATAAGTTTTATATTAAAATTGTTTTTGTTTATATTTTTTAATACTTTTAATTAGTTTAAAATATAATAACTTAGTAACTTGTTTGTTTGGAATAATTATTTTGAGATATAAAATGGAAATTATTTATTTTCAAATTTATAAAAGATGTTTAATCAAAATTACTTTTTTATTTAATAATGTGTTTCCAAATTATTTCAGCGATCGAATATTTTCACTGCGTTATCTGTTAGATATATGTTGGGATTGATATATAGTACACTGCACAATACTATAAAAATAGGAAAATCCACAATATGAGCTATATAAATTACCGAAAATATTTGTTTTATTACGAGTACGAATAGTTTGTTGGACTCTAATTTATGTCTTTGAAATAAAAAATATATATTTTAAACAATAATTACTCGATTTAACTAAAATTTTGTAATTTTGTAGTATATATACATATATATGTTTATAGATAAAAAGAAATTTTAACAACAATATTTTAAATACATTTATTTTGAATACAAACATTTTTTTGTATTTAGCATTTGGTCACTGTATATTATATATATATATATATATATATATATATATATATATATATATAATTATTTTATATAACAATTAGATAAACAAATTATAAATTGTAAATAGTTTAAAAAATTTAAATATATCTACTTCGTTTATATAGGATTAATTTATAGTATTTATACGAGGATTATCGCAATTTTCATTACATTATACAAATCCACATTATATAAGTACCCCATTATTTAGGGATTAACTATTTTATTCTAATTTTAAAAAATATTAAACAAATAGTTTATGAGTGTCTTTCAATTAAATAATAAAGATATATTCTCTATAAAAA
>CP092096.1:26227500-26257500 GCA_029203775.1 Neoneuromus ignobilis
AAAACTTTTAATTAGTTTTATCCTATGTTAAAATCAAATTTCGATTAAAAATTATTCTCGTCGCATAATATGCATTCATCTTTTGATACGTTTTATCTGGCGTACAGTGTTTATTTTATAAAATAACTACAACCTAATTATCTCACAATAAATTTAATTTAAAATCTGCTTGTATATCTTTCAAGCAAAAATAAATTTATCTTTTTTATTCAATTAGAAATATTGTTTAGCTTATATTATTAAAATAATAGTATTTTATCTGAGCTTTAAGATATTTTAAATATTTGTAAATTGAATATAAAAAAATTGTAAAATAAAAATTCGATATATTGTATTCATTTTTACAAAACGATTATTTAATAAATGTAAGACTCGTTCATAATTCTTTTATCTACATTAACTTTTTTGTAAAAAAATTAGTAGTCGGTTTTTTCTCTAGAATCATTGTACGAACGATCATGTGTAGTATAAAGCTTGCATAGTCTATTTATTGAGTGCATAGTACTCTCATAAACTCACGAGAATCAAGTATCTATTTTAAAAAATTAATTACTGTAGTAAAACGAGTAAAAGCATTTTTCAGTTTTGAACAAATCATTAACAAGAGATTTGAATTTCATGATTATTAAAGGTGAACTTATTTTAGTAATTTTATTTTTTATTCAATTAAATAATAAACTGTTCATTTATGTTTTAATAAACAATGAAAATAATATATATAGAGAATAACCTAAATGAAATTAAAGGATAGTAAAGAATAGTAAGCTAGTTAATATGCCTAAATCCTTCAGTTTTATTGGGGCCACTATATATATATATATATATATATATAAACTTATTTTTGTTAATAATTATTGAATAAAATAATTGATAATTTTTAATGCTACAAAATATTAATATGTTTTTACAAATTTATATCTGAAAAATATATAATGAAATATTTAAAAATGTCTAGAGTAAAAATTGAAAAATATGATTTAGTAATAGCAGATATTTGTTTACTTGAAGAATTTCTAAAAGTGGAACATAAATATATAAATCAATAAGCTAAACTTTTTTATGCTATATACGAGTGTCTATTTTTGCAAAACAACACGAAAACTATAATATATCATCGTATTTCTCTGTATTTTATCTAGCACATCAGAGCGACAAAGCATAAAAGTCAGAATCGAAAAATACTGTCACATTAAGGTAACATTGACAACTATTGGTCGAAATATTTGTCATCCTATGTTTTCTTCCAAAAAAAAATATCTATTGTGCTCGTCTTTAGTTCATTTCACGTGTCTGATTTATCTACGTTAATTCAGTTCTGTCACATAAGCAAATTGTCAAAATATGTGTATTCTGTAAATATTTCACACTCTGAGATATAAATAGAATTTTTATTTTTATATCATTTTTATTTCGAAGATAATACTTGTAAATGCATAAAATATTTCATAAATTTTTGAAGGAAATTCGGTAGAAATACTTAAAATAACTTCTTTTTATAGAAATGTTTAAAAATAAAATATCTTTTTATAAAAAAAGTGTAATAAAATTGAAGTGAGAAATTTATAAAAAAGTAAGTTAATTTCCATCTTTTTAGAGACCAGTGTGTTTTTTTAGAATGAAATATATTCTTGCGTATCGAAACTGCCTCTAGTAAAACCTTTTAAAAGCATTTAATTAAAAAGATAAGTTGGTAAAAATAAATCATTGCACATTTTCGACAACTTTATTGATTATTTTAATCAAATAAGTTTATAATTTTTATTATAAAATATTATATAATATACGAAATGAATTTCATTTCTTCGCATAATTTTTAAATTTAAAATTTAAATTGATTTTATTAACAATTTAAAGAAAATTCCTTTTAATTAAATAAATAATAATATATTATATTTTATACAATTATTACTCGAAAAATGTTGTAAATTTTACTACGTGTTTTGATATTGTGGCAAATTTATTTCAACACAAATTAATTTTTCAGCCCACAGCCACAAGATTTTATTAATACTTACCCACTGACACATATTTCAATGAATATACCGTCATTATTAAAACACTGCATTATATATAAACAGTAAGTGGTTATCGAACACATAAAATCTTGTGATATTGTAATTATTTATGTAGAAAAAACTATTTTCAAATAAATTTATTAAAGATAAAAATCAAAAAAGAATTCAAATAATTTCCTTAGTAGTCAACAAGACTATAAATTCATAACAAATGGAATTATAAAACTTTCTAAATTGCTTACAAATACTAATATATATATATATATATATACACATGGTCTGTCTAAAAAATAAAGACGATATTAATAACAATGTATTTTAAAATAATGTAGTATTTTTTGGTAAACATTCCATTTATAACTTTTAATTGAGTTGATATTCGAAGCATATTTCATTACTAATAATGCTAAATGTGACAAATATTTAAACACTCATCGAAAAATCAAAAGAGAACAAATAAAAATATTGACGAAAACTATTTAAATGTTAAATAAATCTTACAAGATACAAATTTTATCATGTACATCAGTTTACAACTAGTGGATAAAATTTAGAAAAAAAAATAGTCATTCAATTAACATTAAAAATGCTCAAATTAATCAAACATTGTCGTTCATTTTTTTTAAATGTAATAAGGTTTTTGGCTGGTATAACAAACATAACATTTTCACTAAAAATTTGCAACAAAAAAAAGTATTCACAAGATTTTTTCTGCATAGATACATCATTTTATTTAACTTTTTAATATCCAAAAGAGCTATTTTTTACTTTGCTATCCACGTTATAATTTAAATTTAACATTTTGTGTTTACAAACCTTGGCACGAAACTAAAATAAAAGCAATTCAGCAACATTTCAGAAATTGAAAAATTTTCGACTGATGCTATTGTAGCTACTCCAATATAAGAGTAACAAATATGTTTATAAAAGTCGTATTGTATTTATGAAAATTGTATTTCTTCAGAAAAAATATATTTTGTATATCAATAATAAAAATAAAAAATATCATATTCAAAATATGTTTTTTCAATCAAAATTCAATACATTTAGGCAGACTATATATATATATATATATATATATATATATATATATATATATATATATATATATATATAAACACGAGGGTCGTTTGATAAGTATGGTAAAAAAGTAAGAAAAACTAAATTGAAAAATTTAATTAAATTAAGCTATAAATAAATTTATCATACTTATCAAAAGACACTCGTATATATATATATATATATATATATATATATATATATATATAAATATAATTATATAAAATAAATATATGTTGACAATTATTATTGCAAAATACAATATTATTATTTAATATAACAAATCTAAAACTACGTTATACATTTTTTATATAAACTTATATAAAATTATACATTTTTTATATAAAATTATACATTTTTTTAACTAAATGTTAAATTTACAGTTCATAATAATTTAAATACATTATTAAATAAATTTATTTGCTAAAACTAAGTAAATAATTGTGTTATATATTGTTATAATAGTTTATACAATTTACTACTGAAATAATTTTGTTGCATTAAGAAATAACTTTTTAATATAATATAATACTCGTCGTTGATTTTAAAAACTTTAAATTTAACTGATAATTTTATAAATGAAACTAAATATACATATTATATTTATGGGTATTAGTTTTTTAATTATATAATAATAATACGAATACTATTTATCAAAAATTTACATTTATTAACAAAGGTTCTAACACAATGATAATTATTTACATTTTTTAAAAGAAATCAGTATAGATAAAATCAAATAATTTAATATACAATTTAAGTTAAGGAACAAAATAGGCTCTATACTTGTAACAAAAAATTGACATTTATATATATATATATATATATATATATATATATATATATATAAAATTATTTTTTCCATTTTGTATGTGCTAAAGGCAATTTTCAACTAAATTGATTTCAAAGAATATAATCAAAAAGAACTCAAAGAATTTATCTGGTCGTCAACAAGACCAAAAATTCATAATAGAACGACATATAAAATTGTCGGACCAACATATAAGGACAAATATATATATATATATATATATATATATATATATATATATTAAATAGAAGCGTATCCACTTGTGAGCGCATCATATTGGGATGAAGAAGCTGAGCAAAACTGCTCCCGCGCGATCTGTTACGAGGGGTGAATAGAGGGATGCTAGTACCAGTGGAGGGATGTGAGCCTAGCACCGTGCGAACGGGCGCGGATTCGAATCCCTGCCAGTTTATTCGCTACCGGTGTCCTACGCACACAAATATAACAATATTGTCGTAATTGAAAAATTTTCGAAACATCGTCTTCATAAAATTGCCGTTATCGACTCCTTCATTTACATAAAATATATCTGATTTTGATTATATATCACTTCTCTTTCGATATATCAGTCAGCTAGAAATAATCAAACAAGTGGGTACACTAAAGCAACACACTTTGGTACTTCTTTCATTTGTATTTAATAAAAACACGTGAACTTGCTTGTGTTGTGGTTTTTTTAAGTGTTTCATTTTCTGTTTGCTGGATAAGAAATCGACAACTATTTTTGAAACATCTACTTACTGAAGTTTTTCATGTAAGTAAAAGTTTTTTTTATGGACATGTGTTTTATTTTAATTGTTTTGTGTGCATAATCTCTAATAATTACATCAACCATTACAATAATTTAATGTAACCAAAATAAAAGCATAAATATTAATTTTAATAAACGATTGTTTAGAAATTTAATTTTAACATAAAAATGATGCAGAAACAAAATGTTATACTACAAACCTAAGCACTTCGATTCTCTTTGCTATTAAACATACTATTATGTCCATCTTTGTCTTAAAAAGTACATAAAGAACATTACTATTCAAGGAATATTAAAATAATACAATACAATAATTTTAAATAAAACATTTTTCACTGTTAATAGTTATTTAACAATAGTTTTTATTAATTCAATCTGCTAAAAATTGACACAATTTTTTAAGACTTTCTTTGTATCTAATTCTTCTCTATCTTCTCTCGCTTTCTCTTTCCCTTCCGCAAATGTACTTATATATATATATATATATATATATATATATATATATATATATGTACATATGTATATATATCTTTTCTGTGTGTACAAAATCTAGAATAATGACTATCATTTTAAATAATTAAGTCATCAAATCCTATATAATTAAATGTTAGAAAAATGTTAAATATTAATTTCTGTTAAAAAATATATTATATACATACATTATATATATATAAATATATATATATATATATGAAAATAAAAGAAAATAATGAATTTAAATGATTTTCAATAATTAAATTGGAAATTTCAATAATAACCAAAATATTCTCTCAATTTAAAAAATAATATTAAACTCTATAACAATTCTCCAAAGCCTATTAAGAAAATCTCTAATCTCTATTACATTTTGAACAATTACATTTTAATTGGATTTCCTATATTTATCATAATTATTCAGCTATTTTAGAAAAATGAGTTTTTATTTAAAAATCACATTGTCAAATTAATAATTTCAATTCATAAATCAAACGGCACTAATTTTAAATTACAAGAATATCTAATAATTCCCAAAATAAATATTTTTAACATATATTTCCAGGTTATATATGTATGTATGACACACACACACACACACACACACATATATATATATATATATATATATATATATATATATATGTACATATACCTAATCATTATCATCCTCTTTCTATTCACTATCAGATAAAGTCATCTCAGGTAATCTTCCATTTCTAAGAATTCAATACTTTTTTCTCTTTTATTCCACACTAACGATCAACTTCTTTTATTCAGTGGTGGTATATATATATATATATATATATATATATATATATATATATATATAAGTGTGTGTGTGTGTGTGTGTGTGAGTGTTTATAATATGTGTATAAAAAACTATGCATAATCTGCATGCAAAAGGCCTGCAGAAATAAAAAATATGCATCAATTAAAAAAAAAACATGTGTATATATGTATGTATGTATTAAATGAACTATTCATATAACAAAAATTAAAGACCATCGATGGAAAAAAGAAAATATCATTTAATATATATTTCATTTTATCTGTCAAATTTTAAATTGATTTATTTTCATCTCTTTCAATAATTCCTTCACTTACTTATTTTTGAGAACGAAATTTATATCCCTTCATGCTCTTATCTGTTTTAGTTCAGATTTAAAATTTGTTCAGTCATTTTTACATAAATACAATGACGTTTACTATTTTGTATTCAAATATAAACCAATAAATACGTATATGGATATATATATATATATATATATATATATATATATATATATATGTTAAGATTATTTATTTTAATATTTTTTAATTGAATTTTAAACAATTTTCAATAAATGTAATAAGAAAAATATTGAACATTTTAGTTAAAAAAAATATTGATAAAAAAATATACAAAATAATAATGAGTAAAACTGTTAATTTACCTGAGTACAAAATAATAAAAGTACACAAATTTATAATTAAGATAAACAGTATATTTCAATGTTATATTTAATGTATTTATTTATACATATGTTTACACAATTAATATTCATGCCAATGAAATAATCTACTTATATATATATATATATATATATATATATATATATATATATATATATATATATATATATATATATATACACTACTAAATGTACAATATCTTGTCTATTTAAATCGCTTTCCATTTACATTAACAAAATCAGTAATTATTCATTTCTAAATACCAAATTTATTTTTTGCGAAATGTTTCATTTTATTTCAGATTATAAATACATTTTGCTCTGTACTTATTTTTAGATAAATACATGAAAATATGTTAATTTATACACACAAATATTTATATATATATATATATATATATATATATGTAAAGACAGCTTATTAGAGTTTGATGTCAACAACCACTTGAATTTAATCATTCTCCGCTTGTTTTAATTACTCATAGATTACAGTAGGGTTGTCGGTTACGCAAATTTCAATTGTTAGTTAAAATTAAATGATATTTCTTAATTTAAATAGCATATGGTTAAGCTTGCTTAGAAAATAAAATGTCCACTCATATGGTTTTCATTAGAAATCAATCTCGTTTATTATTTTCTAATAAAACTAAATAATATTCATTAAAAAAATCAGTTACATTTGTAAATTGTTATTTTCTATAGAAATAAAATTAAAAAATATAAAATATTCAGTGACATTAACGTCACTTTATATTTTATTTTAACCATACTAACTAATTCAATAATAATCTACCTATTTTCTATTTTTTTATTATTTGAATTAATATAATTATATAATTTATTTATATTGAATCGTAAAATTTGAACGAACTCAGTTTCTGAGAATAACAATTAAAATCTGTTATTAGATAATTAAAATAAAACAGTTCGTTTTAAAAAGCTATTAACACATTACAAATGATGTTTCAATGTTCTTAAACATAGAAGATGAATTAATCTATTTCAAATTCAATTAATAAAAAAACATCATTTTGTGTAAAAATAAAAAATATTTACAATGAAAAAACCAGAACTTTTAAAAACCATTCACCATTTTTTGTAATTGTTACCAGTTTTTGAAATGGCATGTTGTTTTAATTGAAAGAGTTAATAAAACCCAGTGTATAAATAATCGTGCATTTTGAATAATACAGCGCATTAAGAATTTGTATTTAAATTTATTTCGAATATTTTTTATGAAAATGGAAAAACATAGTATTAATTACTTCAAAAGTAAATAATTCAGTATAATATTTTATTATATTTAATATACAATTCTAAATAAAATATATTAGTAAATTTTTCCTCGATATGTTTAATTAAAAAGGAAGAAAATATTAATTATAATTTGTGATTTTAATAAGAGTTTTAATGAAAAATTGTGTTTATTTCATTTCTAAAGCAACGGAAATATTTAGTTTATATTTTAATTAAAATGTAGTCTGATATATATATATATATATATATATATATATATATATATATATATATATATTAACATAGCTTTTATAACAAACGTTGTTTCAAAATGACTCTAGTGATTAAATTAAAAAAAGTTCAATTTAAAAGTTTCTACTATTTTTGCTTGAAATAGTAAAAAATATTTTTTCCTAATTGGCATCTAAAGTAATTTATTAGAGAAAATTATATTAAAATTTAAATATTCTCTCTATCACAATAAAAATATTTTTAATTCACGCACACACACACATACATATATATTATATATACTCAGAAAAAATATAATCTCTTTTAAAAAAAATATTTTATTCAAACAAAATTTGTACTTAAAATTGCTGTTCTTATTTTACAAAAATCTTACTATATCTTCATAATATATTCTCTTTGGTCAAAGAAACTTCATCAAATATTTCAAAACAATTTTACTTGTATTCAGTACAATTAATAATTTATATTTGAAATGTATAAAGCAAAAAAAATTCCTTTGTTATTAATATTCTTTTTAATTCTTACTGAAATAAAAAATATATTCGCGAAAATAACTGTTCTTTTCTCAAAGAAATTTTTAAATACACATATAATTCATATATTGTTCATTTTTAAAGCATACGATTTTTATTAAATTTAAATAATTGCCACAAAATATTTTATTAGGATATATACGAGTGTATAATATATATATATATATATATATATATATATATATATATATATATATATATATATACAAAAAGGTCACTGATAATAAAGTTAAGTTATTGATTGTAAACCTAGATATATAAAAAGACTCAGGCAGAGACCCATTGATAAATTTGACATAGATATAAGATATTCAGCTGAATGAACTAAAAGAGAAAAACATTGGAGCGATTAAAGGGGAAATTTTTGGAAGAGACCTTCATCCAATAGTGAATAGAGGAAAGCTTATGATAATAATGACAATTTTTATATGTATTGTTTATATATATATATATATATATATATATATATATATATATATAAATGTGTGTGTATGTACACAGTATGAAATAAAGATTTAATTTTTATAAACTTTTTTTGTTAAACTTTAAGAATTTTTACCCAATACAATACTAAATTAAACAAGAAAGAATACAGTTTTCTGAAAGACTGAACATCCGCTTATGATTTTTTAATATAAATTAAATAAACTTCTCTATCATTCTTTGTGTAAAAATTAAAATTTATTTTTTGAATCAAATAAATAAACATTCATATATTTAAATACAGAAATTTGGTTAGAAGAGTTTTTTTTTGGCCGACTATTTATTTTCATCAATTCATGTAAGATTATATTGAAAAAAATATAAATATTTATAATTATATAAAAATTAATTTTAATCTGAAATAATAATAATTAAAATAATTTCTTTTCGTATCTTTTCACGTAAATAATTCTATCCCTCGCACACAAGCCTTATCCTCATAATCAGCCTCGTTTTATCAAATATTATTTGTCGAGTTCTTCAAAATCTTTCCAATTGTCATCGGTTTTCATTCCATACGAAAGCATTTTTTAATGTCTCAATTCTATATATTCATAAGTTTCTTTTTAGACATTTTATATTACTAAATTCCCATTCAATGCTTTCAATTGACCACCAATGGTCTTTTCTTGTAATCAATTGTCAATCTATATCTTTTAAAACTTTTCATTCTTATATCTTTAAATTTATTTTCTTTTGAATTCACTCATTTTTCTTTTTATTTTTACGTGTCATTCCTAACATTGTTTTATTTGTTATTTTTTGTGTTATCTTTAATCGTCAAATTATTTTTAAAAATTACCTCACACACATGAACACACGGATATATATGGGTGTGTGTGTGTTTTATATACACCTTTATATTAAAAAATATTTAATATTTTATTGCAAAACTTACATAATTAGAATAATCAATATATGTCATTGATAACAAATTATTATCAATATTCGATGAATATCAATCTTCTTTGCATTTCTATTATTCTTTGAACGTTTTGTGATATATTCGGGATAAGATATTCAAATATTCAAGATTTTATGTTGTAAATTTGTTTATTCAAATTGGACGAGATACAAATAAAATAGCGGAATAATTTTACATATACTTTATTTTACGATATAAATACCTAATCTGTGTACTGTAGCATATTTGTACAAAATAAGTTTAACACAATTATATTTGAATTTTGTACCAAACCTTGAAAAATCTGATTTTAATCAAATATCTTCTACAATTCCTGATTTGAGTCAATATAAAATTAAACTAATTAATTAAAGTTAACTACATGTTAATATCTATACAGTATATATCTTTATCTCTCTCTCTCTTTATATATATATATATATATATATATATATTGAATATACTGAAAATATTAATTAAAGAATATCTATTACTCTTTTTCTTTTATAATCGTTTTACTTTTTACCGAAAAAAATGTGTCGTTTTATTTTTTAAATGAAAAAAATATTTCATTTTTCATTGCGATAATTTTAGTACAAAGTCCTAATTACCTTTTATTATACAACTTTGCAAAATATAGTAAACGATAAAAAAATCTCTTTAAATGTTGTTATATATTTGTATCATAATCTACGAAACATTTGATTATATCCATTTCAAATTATTAATATACATATATATATATACATATAAGATTGGCAAATTTAGTCATCAACAATTTACTGGCGACATTATTATTTATTAAAAAAACAGACATATTAAAAAAAAGTAATAGTCAATAAAATTGATCTCATGATAAACCACAATTTGAAAATAATGTAGAATGTATTTTCAAATTCGAAGAAAATCGAATTTGAAAATAGTATGTATGTAAATCAATTATATCTCCTAATCTAGCTACAAAATAACAGAAATAAATTTCGTACTTAATGACGGTACATCGTCTCAATTGGAACTTTCATGTACAATAAACGCAATTCATTTATCATAATAAAATAGTGTACGTGTCTAATTAGTTCGAATGTTTGTGAGTTCATCACTAATGACGACAACTTTGGCAAACCGTGAAACTAATCTCACGATCGTATATTTAATTGTTTGTTTAGGCCAAGTCCCTTTCTGCACCACAAAGTATCCCAACTCCTCAAGATTGGATTTACTGCAAACTTAAACTTAATTAGCATATTAACATTAGACGGGTTCGATATTCATTGTAACAGTCGAACACTTTAGAGAAGTGTATCATAGTATATCGTGGCACTAGATATACAATTTCATATTATTAGACGACGGCGACGAAGGCAATAATAATCTGCGTTAATTGATTTGATCTCGAATGTGTTTTATTTTACAACTAACAATAGTTATTTGAAATTTAGTGATTTCAAATTAAACATATTACACGGACAAATGTTATCATTTGAATAATTAATTGTTCGGCAAATATTTACAATCAAAGCAAGAAATAATTTCAATTACCATTTGTAGTAATTAATTTGAAAATTGATTTACATTTTTAAAATTCTATTCAAAAACGTGGATAATCAAATAGTAATACTTTGTAAAAAAAGACACTAATGTACAAATAAATCACTCGATACCAACATCACAAGATTTTACAAAAGTTTCCAATTAACACTTATTGTTAATTTTATTTGTTTAAAAATCGATACACATTTTATATATGCATACCATTATTCAAAACATAGCATTTATATCACATTAACCTCGTTCTAACCATTGCTGGATGAAAGTATTTCACAAAACTTGTTACTTTGACCGATAAAATGCCTAGCACTTTCGTTCCATTCAAACGAATTTCCTTATATCGCTGCTCCTCTACCCATGAGTTTCTTTCTAAATCTGTTTTATCTCCATTGAAAGTTTTTTCTTTTTGCTGTAGGATCAACCCATTTTCATTTTAAACTCCCCATTAAGTTTCGTAATTTTAGTTTTCTTTCTAATTCATTAGTCTCTTTCTTTCTTTATTTATTATTTCTAACAAACATCTTCACATACTTTTTGTATTTTATTGAACTATTAAATTATTTTTTCAACTTATCTCATTTTCATACAAATTAATTATTACCCTCAACACCACAAATATAAAAAAATTTTCAATAATTACTTACTGTTCACTTTGTTAACAACAACAATAATCTAATGCATATTTTGATTGCGATTATCAATCATCAACATAAAGTTGTGTTATCAAATCTAGGTCATCGAATACAAATTAGCTTATTATTGTTGTAAACAAACAAAGTGAAAAATAAATAATTATTTAACTATCTTTAATATCTGTTATCATTAGAGGTGATAATTTATATTTGTATAATTGAATTCGACACAATTTCAAAACAAATAGTTATTTTATTTTTCATAATAACAGTTATACAACTCAGTAATGATTTTTGTACATTATTATTATAAATCGAGTAAAACACAACAATATATACAATAAATGCAATATATATTAGTTAATTTACCTTCTTTGTTTTAGCATTTAGTCAATTTTAAAAAGAACATTTTTAATGTTTTCATGATTTAATTATATGTGATAATATAAAAAATTAATTGATACGAGTATATCCCCCCCCCCAAATACACAGTCTTATATATATATATATATATATATATATATTTATATATATATATATATGTATGTAAAGCTATATCATAATTTTATTTTTTTATTAATTTTTTATCAGTTAATCACTTTTGCATACAAAAAAGTAATGTTAGTCTCAATAATTACTTAAAACTTACACATTTTTAATATAAAAAAAATAAAATAAATCAAACACATTTTCATAAAATAAAATTCCGTAATATTATACAACAATGTATGAATTATATGTAAAATAAAATCATGCAAATAAATAAATCGAGTAGATATAAAAAATCAATATAAATAAAGTGGTATGTTTAAATAAAAAACCTATAATAAAGTGCCTGTCTTGTTTAGTTTTTCTAAAATACGTGATACGCTTCCTTGAAAGTATGGTAGAAAATGTAAATATACAAATAAAAAACTAGTAACCCTGCATTATACACATCATATTTCTTATACGACCAAGACATAAATAATATGAAATATATGAACTGAATTTTAATTGAAAAGTGAGGGATGGAATGTCTTGTTATTAATTTTAATTCCGAGATAAATTAAGAAAATTATTGCATATGAAATATTCATTTTGAGTTAAATACATCAATTAAATAATTTAAACGAATTTTCAATTAATGTACAATTTTCTATTTATTTATTAATTGTGGGTGAATAAAAAAAAACTTGTACAATATTATAAATTCAAACATTTATTTGAATCATTACATTTAAATTATTTATATAAATTGACATTTAAAGATAAATTTAAATTATTATTGTATGGCATTAATTTAAATTGTATTTTAATATGAATTTTAAAATCATTTACAACTTTAGTGAATAAAAATTATTAAATATATAATAAAATTATTAAAAATATACTATATCTTCAAAATAATGGGAAATCGGACAAAATATTAAAAAAAATACTTCATGCCTAAATACAAAATAAAAATAAAATGTCATTTTGATTTTATTTTTGATGATGAAAAATTTGTAAATTTTATTTATATATATTTTATTTCTTGTCATTGTTTTTAAATTGAATAATACATATATTTTTATATTTAAAAAGTTGTAAATCCTGTCAAATCCAATAAAATATCTGTATTTGAAAAATATTTCTATCGAAAAAAAATATATATTTTATATTTAAAATATTATAAAACCTGTCAATTCGAAAAAAAACTATTTGTGTATGAAAACAATTTTGATTGAAAAAAATATGGTTCAGTAGATTTTTGCCCAGAACTCTATACATGAACGTAAATTTATAAATAAATTTATATGTACTATTTGGTAAAATGTAAATTTGTTATTAAATAAAATAGCTTTATGAATATACTATTTAGTTGAAATTTCCTTTACACTTGTATAAATATAATCGGTGATACAAACAAATAAGGATAAAACTCCGATAATTTAAACGTTACAAAACAGAAAATTAAGTTTACATTGATGATAAATTCTAGGAAGTATACAAATTCAATTATAAACGTACATTTTTACTTGTTGTTTTGCTTTTCGAACAAATTTTCATTTAATATTAAGAAACATCAATTAGTATACACAAAAATTACACTCGTAAAAAAGAAATAAATATTTTTTACTTAAGAACTAACATATTAATATTACAACGAATAATTTTTTCATAAATGTTTATTAATTAAATAAAAATCGGAGTAATCGATATCTGTGGACATTTTTATATTACACATTTATTTTATGTATTAATATTTCACAAAGATATTTGTTACTATGATGAAATATTGAGTTGTTCGAAAAGTTCCAGAGATAACATTAAAACTCGCCTAAATATGTTACATTTCATATGAATTTATACCACAAAAACATTTCAATATATTATCTAAAGCAAAATTTAAATCTATTAATTGTTAATATTTACTGTGTGTGATTTTAAAAATAACTGATGATTAATTGTATTTTCGACATATAATGCTTTTCTATTACTGAAAATGTAAAAATGTCCAAGCAACAAAATATATATGCATTATTTACGAAAAATGTTCTGTAGACGAAAAAATCCTCCAAAAGTGCTTTACTGGAATTTAATATTACTATTTTAATTTCAAAGACCGAAAATATTTAGAAAAATCTTCAGCTGTTGATAACAACCAATTTGATTGAAAACAATCAGCATTATACGAAACAGGAGATCGAAAATATATTAAAAATGTCGAATAGCACCGTATTTGATCATCTTTAAAAACTTGGATACGTTTATAGTACAATATTTGAACACATCATAGTTTTAATAAAAAAAAATTGGCCACATCTCAATATATCACATTTGCTATATAAATGCAATGAAAACGATCCATTCTTGAAATATGTAATAACAGGTGATGAAAAATGAATCATATATAATAATATTAAGTGGAAAATATCCTGGGACAAAAGAGATGAACCATTATTAACCACTCCAAAAATTAATTTATACGTGATGTAGTAAGATTGAAAGATTTATCCATTATAAGCTCACAGTATACAACGAAACGATAAACTCGAACAAGTATTATTTATAATTACGATCAACTGAGCAATCAGCAAAAAAAGTTAGGAATTGGCCGACAAGGAAAATTTTATGATCCGCCAAAACAACACTAGACCTTGTGTTTTTGCAGAACGGAAAAAATGTTTTATCTTGGTTGGAATATTTTACCTCATCCATCATATTCACTTGACTTGACTCCTTCAGATTATCATTTACTTTACTTTATTCAGAATTATCGCCATGGCAATAATTTGAAATGCTTTAAAAACCATATTGAGAAGTTTTTAAACGAAAAAATCGTTTTGAACGGATAGAATCATGAAATCATCTGAAAATGCCAGAAATTTATTAAAAAACAACGACCAAATTTTTTTTATAATGGCAAATAAAAATAATAATTTTTCTTTAAAATCCCGACGAACTTTTCGAACATCTCATAAACATTTAGTTGTAACAAACGATTTGATATAATTAAACGTTATTATTTTCAAGATAGAATCTAAATAAATAATATTTATTATCTGAATAAATATATTAATTTCAATTCAACAAAAATAGAAAGTTAGGAAAAATTATTTCATTAAACTTCTTTAATTTTCAATCTATGTTTGTTTTAAAATTTCAATTTATCATCAATATAATTTTTCAATTAAAATATTTTTTATATTTACTTTATCTATTATTTCATTTAATTTAAAGAATAATAATATGAATGAAATTGTTTCCAAATTTTTATAAATATTTATTTTCAAAAAAGTTCATTTCATTAGAAAATTATTAATTATTAACCTAAATTTATTTGTTCAACAGAAAAATAATACAATGGGCAACACATTGAAAACTTACTTTAATTATTATTCATTTAAGTAATTGAAAGCAATTTTAGGTATATCAGTTTAAGTTACAGAGACAAAACTTTTCTCATATTCATTTTGAAACATTTAGAGTCATTCTGCTAGAAATAATGTATACTGGTAAATAGATAATGAATATAATATCATAATATATGAATGTAGATTCTTTCAGTGAATAAACATGATAAGCTTTATTATGTACAAACATACACGTGACTTTTATATATAGAGAGGGGGGAGAGAGAGATGGTAGAAAGCTTTATCGGTTTTGATGTCTGAAATATTTTTCCCTTTTATTTTTTATTTATTCAACTAATTATATATTTTCCATTAATTATATATATTCAGGGTGAGAGAAAAATGAACAATGTTTTTAAGCTACCATTTGCATTTGGTAAATTTCTATTTCAGTATTTTAACAGTTAAATAAAACAAACGTTGTAAATTTATAATATAACATTGCATATTTGAATAATACATTATTTTTTGTAAACACTTATTCAAAATCAATTTTCAATGACAGTGACTTTAAAAAAGTTACATGATTTTTAAGTCACAATTATCGGCCATTTAAAACACAATATTACTTCTCATGAACGAATTTGAAGAATATAGTCATATCTTTTTATACTTATAAATTGTTATCAATATGGAAACGAATTAATGATTTTACTGGAGTTATAAAGCACAAAACACATCATGAGCTTATAATTCCATCAACAATACAGCATCATATAATTTTACTCAAATTTTGAAATTTCGTCATCAACAATAGGATTTTACTATTTAATAACAAATATTTTTTGGATACTCCTGTATAACACCTATTTTTATTTTTTATCACAGTTTGATTCAAAAATGGTTTATTTTCTCAATGAAAAAATAAATCAAGTTAATTAATCTGTCCATCAATCTTTTTCCGTTAGTTTGAATATTAAGTTCTGACACCTAGTTTTTTTAAAAAATAATTCAAAACTGTCCATCAAACTTGATATGTGCGTTACTATCAAACGTACCTCAATATTTCTCGAAGAACTTGTCGCGTTGAATTTTTTATTACATTCGTACATTATAGACAGACACATTTCATCAAACGTCATTTTTTTACTGTATAGAGATTAATCAAATACTTTTTTTAAAAAATAAGTTCCAAATATTTTATATTAAAGATAACTCTTCATAACATATATTTATTTTATTTCTAAAATTTAGCATGAACATTACATCAGTCAATTTTCCAGACTAATAAAACTGAAATGACTTTTTTAACAACCAAATACATATATATACAGAGAGAGAGAGAGAGAGTTATTCAAATGTGACACTTAGATTTATGTTTTATTGAAAAGAAACATGTGTATAGTTTTTTTTGCTTCTTTTTTATAAAACACAAATCTAAGCGTCACATTTGGATGATCCTATATATACAATATATACATGCAATTTCTAATAAACCAATTAAGGAAATTTATTATACATTACATACCTGTGTGTATTCGGTTTAAACGTCCATCATTAGATTACTTCTGTATTTAACAAGAACATTCATTAAATTTTGATAAACTCCTATAATTTAACCAATTATTATGTATTTTATGATAAGAATGTATCTCTTTCTCTTATATATATATATATATATATATATATATATATATATATATATATATATTGAAGTAAAGGACAACATTATTATTATTTTCTTTATTGTTCTAACTGACTGGAATATTTTTAGAGATAACAATGTAACAGGATATTAAAAATCACTTTATAAAGATGTATCGAAAAAAATTCACTCGTTTAAAAATAGAAAAAAATATTTTGAAATAAAGTTATATATATATATATATCGAATTTATTAAAAATGCTTTATGAGGAAAATAAATTCAAATATGTTAAGGTAAATAACATATCCAAGATTTTGTACTGACCGGGACTTACCGTGTTCTATACGGTAAATTTTACGGAAAATTCCAATGGGAGTAGCAAAGTAAAAGACTAGAAAATATAATTTAAAATTTCATGTTGTTTCTTAGACTCTGTAACTCTACATTCTCGACATTTATGTTTTCAATATTTTAAAGTTTAATCAAAAGTTGTGTTGTCAGACTAGAGTAGATAAGAAGTTACAGATTAGTAAAGTATTATGAAATAGAGCTTTAAGATTGTTGAAAACTTAAATGAAAATTATGTTTATTATATACTAAGCTTTTATCGCCTATATATATATATATATATATATATATATATATATAATATATTAGTCATATTTTTGTCTATTATTTATACTGTGTTTATTTTTACTATAATTTGGAAAAATTCTTCTACCATTGATCGATCACAATATCTCGAATTATTTATATTCACGATTGATCCCAAAAATACCTAAACTTTGCTTACAAAACAAAATTTTTATTCAATATTTATTATTTAAAATAAATCCTTTCTGAAAAAATACAATCTTCTCAACAACTATACAACTTTTAAAAACATGTCTGGTACTTTCTTGTGAAATGGCTGCAATGGCTTTTGAATCTCCGAAATGCTGTTGAATGGCTTTCCATTTACCTTTTTGTTAAGTGTTAGAAACAGGAAATAGCCATAGAATGTTAAACTAGGCGAATAAGATGAATGACTAAGCACTCTGACATCTTTTGATGTACAAAAATTTTGTACAGTGATGGATATGTGCGGAACAAATAGCACGCAAACTTTTTTTCGTTACAAAACTTTAATCAACAAAAAGTGATTTACTAATATTATTGACATCTTTAATTAATGTTCGAAAAAAAAACTAGCAACTATCATTTTCATTTAATTCTTGACCTTTTTCCACAATTTCTTTCTTTTAACTAGATGTAGAACTCTTTACATTTTCTAAACTTTTCATACCATTCATAAACTCTTGTACGTGATATAAGTTCTTCTCCAACCTTTATAATTTTTCCTAAATATTTTCTTTAATTAAACTCTTTATTATGAACTGATTTTTCGACAAATATCAAAAAATTACTATCACATATTTAACAGCATAAGTGACACGTTCATCGAATTTGACCAAACTAAAATAATTACAATAGAATATTTAACGAAAAAACATTATTTCAAAAGACATCCTTATTAATACTCTCTCTATTTTAAAATTTTTCATTCTTTTGAAACAAACTGTGTACATAGATAATATTTTATACTAAATTAAATTAATATAGTTATAAATATTATTAAAATGGTATAAAAAGAAAAAAAATATTATCAACTTAAAAAACTTGTTCGATATCAGAGAGAAAATAAATTGATCAAAAAACTTCTTTTTATAATTTTCAATTAAATTACCTTCTTGTACTTTTAAATGTTATAAATAGAAAAAAATTGTTATTATTAACATAAAATGTCTATTCAATAACGAACAGAAAATCTAATGGATTTTTTTTTTGCAATTTAATTAAATTATTTTTTTATTAACAGTTTTTCGTTATATAAAAAATATTTTTTATATTATTATAACATTTGTACATATGTGTAAATATTTATTAATTTCATAAAAGTATTAAATTGTTTTTTAATATAAAATTGCAACATTTTAAAAAAATGTGAATTTTTATTAACATATTTCTGTATCATAATTCATTTCAGTACTTCAACTAATTTATATAATTATTATTTAATATAAGTCATTATTTTAAAAAAGGATTTATAACATTCACTATAAATCATTATTGATGTATTTCAACATTATTTATTTTAAAATATGTTAACAGATTAAATAACTTATAACCTGTTTATTTTAAAATAATTTAACACTTTTACATATTTATCGCTATTACAAACGCTGTAAAAATTTTCAAATAATAATTTAATATCACTTTAAATAAATTGTTATAAAAAATATCAGAAATATATCAAAAAAGATTGTTTAAATTAAACCATTGATAATTATTGGATATATATATATATATATATATATATATATGTGTGTGTGTGTGTGTGTGTGTATATGTACACGTTTTTATAATTTCCAAAAATTCATAAACGTGAGTTAAGTATTTACGAAATATGTTGAAAAAAATTTCGACATAATTACATACGTTAGTATAAAACGAGATCATTTATTAAAGGTAGAAAGTTTCAGTGAGACTTTTATCTTAATGAAGTTTTAAATTAATTCTTTTGTCAGTAATCTTAGTCTCATAATAAAGATACGTTACCTGACAACAAACTTGACACATAAGAGGCCTGCAAGACAGGACATTATACACACAATTTCGCCATATCTAATGAAAATTTACACGCGTTTCTTATCTGACATGAGACGAGTCTTATATATATATATATATATATATATATATATATATATATATATATATATATATTAAAATATTGTACTTTAATATGATCTTTGTTAAACAGTTTTCGGCGTTTTAATATAAAAACATAACCAGCGAGAAGAAAAGAAAAATTTCATAATTGATTTGCGGCTGGCTTATATAAAATTCCTTTGTATATATTTTACTACACGGTTAACAATTTATTCTTAATTTCTTTTTAATTTAATGAATTAAATCGTGCTCCTACTTAAAATTTTTCTTGTTATGAAAACTTTGAAGCTTATTTTGCTCATGTTTGAAACTTTATTAAAACATTTAGTTCAATATACAAATGCCGCAAGTTCTTTATATGATAACATTTTAAGAAATTATAAGAAATCCGAGGTTTTTTTAATCAAATGTTTGCCAATTATAATATACATAAACTTATATATTTATATATATATATATTATTTTACGAAATGCCTTACGGATTTTGTAAACTTGTTATTTTAAATATTACAATAAACATATGTAGTAATAAAAATAATTAAAACAATAAAAAATTCAGTTATATTTTTCATTCGTCCAAAAAAAATATTATAGTTTATGTAAAAAATATTTAAACAAAATATATAATTTATATTACAAAATATTAATGAAAATAAAATTATTATTGTTATTTAATATCAAAATAAAAAAAAATATTCGATATGAGTTCCTTCTTTATACCAACATGTATATGAAATTAAATACGAGTTATTGAATTTTCAATTAATTCTATTAAAATGCATAATTTTCATTCTGACAATTTTTTTGTTACTTTTTACCTAAACTCTCAATCTAAATTTATTTAGAACTCTTTTTGAATCTAGTTTAAAAATATAATTATCTACTCTCATTACTCAGTACAAATTCATGTTCAATTATATACATATTTTTACTCTCAGTTTAAAAACATAATATAATAAAAATGAACAAAAGGATTTGCTATAAAAGAACTTTAGATAATAAAAATGTCAATATATCAAGAAACCGTAAATAATATTTGAATTTTTGTTCGAAAAAGAGACATTTTAAACGTCTCAAAATGATTTAAACAACAATATATATTTCATTATTAATAATTACTTCCACTATTATTAATTATAATATTTAAATAGATTATATCCTATTATTTAATTTAAAGTGTAAACAGTCATTAATTTTATATTCATTTTCATTAATAATAAATATTACTATTTATTCTGAAACTATGTAGAAGTCAGTTTCAAATTTTATAATACAACACTCTGACAGTAGTGACATTGCATTCGAAATGCGCATCATCAGTTCATAAACAAATAAGGTTAATAATAAATCATTATTGAACACGTTTATAATATCTTGTGGTATTGAGGAGATAATTTAATTGTGGGAAATAACTAATATTTATCTAAATTAATTGAAAATAAAAAATATCTTTGTATGGAATATTATCTAGTTTTTTATATTAACATTTCTTTTAAAAAATTAATTGATATATTCTTTCTAAAATAAATAAATCAGTTTTACATTAGAAATTTATTTCATATATCCACATGTAAAACACGTAAAGAAAACAATGTTTTTAAAATAAATATGCTTTTATATACATATTGTATGTTTTTACATACATACAATTTAAAAATCAATACTCTATTATACAGAAAATAATTTCAGGTTTTGTTCATTTTATGTGTTGAATTTCCTCCCTTACAAATATAAAAATACATATTTCCATCGTAAATTTTTCATAACAATATGAAACGTTACGTTTATTAAACATCTTCCAAACACAATGGTGCAAAATTGGCTGTACAGATTAGTATCACATTTTCTAGAAAGCACTGAGCTTTAGGTCAAACAAAAATATTTATTCTGTGTTGAGTACTTTAACATGTGTTTTTCTGTAACTGTTAACGAAATATTTGTTTAATACTCAGTCGAGAACTATTTTAAGTACACTATACAAATTTTTCTGTTTTCTATCGAAAAAATAAGATTTTATTTACATATAAATAATCTTTTGACTCGTACGTAATTTCCCTGTAGATTAAACGCTATTATACTTTTTATTCTGAATATTACATATATGTACATATATATATATATATATATTTACAATAATAAATAATTATAGATTTTTTTTCGAAATTCTATGATATTGAGGTGATTATACCGTTTGCTTCCAATTGAGATTTAATTATTTTTTTATGATGGAATGGACTATTCTCTAGGATCTTAACAATTTTTCATTGATTATAAGGCGATTTTTTATTTCCCTTGAAATTTTTTATTTTCTATGAATTTTGCCATCATTCTAATAAAAATTAAATTTTAAATTAAAAAAACAAGAATTTTAATGTAATAAAATGATCTACTCATTTTTTATTTCAAAGTATAAATATAAATGTATATCACCAAAACTGCATTGCGTTGATCTGATAGTCAAGTAGTGTAAAAGCTTAATGTCTGGAGAATAAGCGAAGTGGAAAGAAATTGCCACTCCAACTCTAACAATATGTCACCTTGGAAACATGCGGTCTGACATTGGCATGGATCAGTATGACCTTGAAACGTTTATTAGCTTTTAATGGTCGTTTTGCTTTTAATGTCTATTCTAGTTTGTATAATTATTTACTGCGACTGCTTCATAAGATGGCAACACCTCATAATAATAAATTTCTTCCTAATCCCACCAGATACACAAGAACTTTATATTTTATTTGAGTGTTGCATATTATTGGCTAGAAACTATTCACTTTTTTACGTTAATTATTGTTTAAATATATCCATTTTTCATTACCAATTACAATTTTATATAAAAAACCCTTTTTCCCTTTGTATAAAAAAAAGAAAAATTTAAATATTTGAACTATTCGATACTTTTTTTGTCAATTCGTGTGAAACCCATTTTTGCCTTTTGTATTTTTTCATAAATCTTAAACGTCAATCAGATAGGTTGACTAATACTTAGTGTTTTTACAGAATCAGTTAATTGAGCTCAGTTTTGATCCATTAATGTTTAAATTTCATCTTTGATTTTTTATTTTTAACATTAAAATCACTAGTTCGAATTTTTTTGAACCAAAATTTGTAACTACTAATTCATAATTTTTGCAATTTTATGGGTTTTAGTTGTACTTTTAATTTAATTAAAGATGAAAAATACAATGTATTAAATATATTTTTACTACACTCCATTTTTCATTACAATAAAACGACGTTAATGTCAATGAAAATAATATGTAAGGTTTTTTCCTGTACGAGATAATTATTATTAAAAAAGTAGAAATATTTATTCAAAGAAAATAAATTTTTAATTCAACGATAGATTTCTATTTATGTGCTTTACTTTCAATATATAACTTTAACAAAAGATTCAATTTAAAATTTAATTTTACTAAAATATATTGTGTATTTTTATTAATAATATTATTCTTTCTTGCTGTGTGACAAATTTCATTAAGTCTAAAATTGAATAAACGTAATAAAATATAATTATATATACTGTGTTTGTATATTTTTTAGAAAAGTAAAAAAAATCTCATTATATTTTTAATAAATGACATATTTGAATTACAAAATGGAATATTAATAATGTTTTCAACACACAACCTATTTACAATTAATTTCAATGATATATTTGTAAATTTCAAATTCAACTCGTGTTTTAAAAATCCAGGTAAAACCAACAAAAGCCAATTATAAAATTGAAAGAGTAAAAATAACAGTAAAAGTAATTGAATTTTTTAATATAGTACAAATACTCAATTAAAATTTCGTGAGTACACGACACAACAAACAATAAATTAATTGAAAACATGACACGAACAGTAGTACGGGAGACCTGTGGTTTTTTTGAAGATATTTATATAATTCAAAATAAATAAGTGTTTTTCGATTGGTTCTAGACCGTTGTAATTTTTAGTGATTTATCAAGTAAGGGTCCATAAAACGATTATATAAATAACCGTACCGTTTGCAAAATCACGAACCTCGTATCGGGATTATGTGAACTTTGTTCGCGAAGGGATTCAGTCGTACTACACCGCTTGCGCTCGTGTATTTCCCAACGAGTTATTCGTCATGCTTGGCCATTAATTTTTATTTAATTTGACGTTTCTCGTCACAAGCGAAACCAAAAAAGGTTAACATTTTTCAGTTACACTTTTTTACACTAAGCACATCTACGTTAGTATCCTTTCAGTCTGATTAATAATATTACATGACACTTCTTACAAATTATATTGTAGTTTAAATTTTCGTGTATTTAACATAATTACATTAAATTTTATCAACCGGATTTTGAATTTAAACTTTGCTTCAGGATACGTAATTAATGTTTCATCATTGGAAAATGTTTAATTTGTACACGATACGTAATTAGTGTTTCATCACTGAAAAGTTTATAATTTTTAATATAATTTCGAGAAAAAATAATTAAATTTGTATCCTTTATTCAATTATATGAATATAATTATAAAAATGTTTAGAACTAATAAAATATCATTATAAATCATTTTAACTTCTCATATAATATTAAAAAATATCTAAATAAAATTCCTGTTTTCAATAATTGCTCATTTTGAAAACAACAAATTATAAAATATTTAAAAAAGACACATTTTTAATATCAAAAGACTAGAACTTATGAAAAGGCAAATTTTATGTCGTTATTAGTGATTTGGTATTATTGTATTCAAGATTACTCGAGTTCGATAGCCAAATGACCTTGATATACTCCAGTCTTGTTCAAATTCCTTTATGTATTTTATTAGTTATGTTATTTTACTAGAATAAACATGAGTTTATTTTGAGACTTATTTCCCATATAAATCTTATAAATAAGTACAAGACGAGTTTTAGTTAAAATTTTCTCAATCTGGAAATCAAAAATATAGCTTCTGTTTAAAAATGTTTTGAGACCGAAAATATTGCTAAAAGAGCCTAAACTTTCCAATTCTATTAACTACAGAATTTTTTAATAATGTGAACAAACATTAAATTCGTTAATACTTAGTTACTTTTAAAATTGGACTCACATCATCTACTGTTTTCAAAGATGTAAAAAATTTAAAATTTGCTCACTTATGATGTGTTGGTTGCTGTTAATGAACTGAAAGAACGAAATTATAAAAAAGCATTTATGGAATTATCGTTGTTTTCATTCTTTTATGATGAAAATGTAATTCAGATGTTAGCTTGTGTTTATTTTAATAATGAGACTTTGCTTTATTTAAATGGTTATGTAAATAGTTAAAACATTATCGAATATGAAACAGTGAACATTCATAATCTCTTAAACGATTGTTACACATGTTAAAAAATGGGGGTTGGTAAACCATCTTCCATCATCTTGTAATAAGTTATATATTTTTTTAACAAAACTATTTGTAATAAAAATTATCGTATACATAATTAAATTTATTGCACTATTGAATTAAAACGAATAAGATAGTGTTGGTTTGAATAAAATAGTGAAATTTGCAGTATTACTAATGAAACTATCATATTACAAAAAAAATTTCAATCATCGCTTGATCTCAAAAGATTTGTGACCTTCAAAATTCAAATCTGTAGATTACTTTTTCATTTTTTAAAAATATTTAAAAGATATAGTGTTTCAAAACAAACCTAACATCAACACAAAAATTAGAAAATAATGAAACATACATTACTCTCTATGGTTTCAAATATCATGACAAAGATACGAACCTACATTCAAGTTAAAGTAAACCAATTTCAATATATTTTTAAATTTATTTTTCGTATAATGATATCTCTTTTGCTAAATTTGTATCTTTTGTAAAATAAAACAGTTCAGTTACACGTTTCTAATAATAGAGTTACATCCTCCTATTTATTCGAAACAGACGTTTCAATAAAATATTTTTTTATTTAAAATAGAAAACATGTTAAAAATATATAACTGAAAAAAATATGAAAAAAATATTTTTATCTTCTTCACTCTTTTCATATTGTTTTTAATAATTATTTTTCAAATTCGGTAACAAGTTTGAAATAAATATACAAGCAAGGTGAAATTCCATACACTTAAAAAACAGCGAAAACGTGTTTATGGAAATATATTTTAATCAAAATATTCATGTTTTTCAGAGTTAGTTGCGACGATAAATTTCAAGAAAGAACATTTTATGTTACTTTACGAATGAAATAACAATTTAGGAAATTTTATTTCGGAAACTTGTATAATATGAGAGTGATTTAATGAAAAGTCATGTTTAAAAAAGTACATTCGAGATCATGTAACTCATTTCGTGTAAATTATTAAAACTATTATTAGTTTTTTTTATAACTTCTTAAATGATTGGAAAGGTTTTTCATTTCTGATATATGAATTTTTTGTTCAGTCGATTATATTATTTTCATTAATTATTATTGATATTCTCTATCTTTTAGAAAGTTTTTATTCTATATTCATAAAAAAATATTTTTTTAGTTATAAAGAAACTCTCGATACTTGACTTTATATCTTCATGTGAATTCAATTTTTCATCATAAATATAATTTTGTAAAATTATAAAAAGATGATACTCCAAAAATGTCAGATCAGGTATATGGATTTTTATGCCAAAATTCTTCAGTTTTCTTTGGATGCTCATAGCTATATATGGTCTTTCATTATTGTAGTAAAAGTTAATAACCTTTCTGTTCTTTTTGATATGAATATTTTATTCAATTTAGCCAGTTATTGACAATAACGATCTGAATTAATGATTTCACTAGATTCTAAAATTTCAAAATACATCATGCTTCTTCATTCCAAACAACAAATTTTCATTACTTTTTTATATATTTCGATCTTTGCGATCATTAACAGATTAAACTAATTTAATCGTCTGTTATACGTTTTTTTATTTTCATTTATCTTGAAACTTGTAAATTGATATAAAACTTATAACTAATATTCATAAATTCGCCTAATGAAGATAAAATCAAAAAGACTTTCCCACCATTCAAATACATTTATTATATCCTAAATATATTCATAGAAACATTTTTAATAATTGTTCTTGAAATAAATATACAGAACTTATTTTTCATTTTTTTCGCATTTTTACAAAAATACTTAACGTACAATAATTACAATTAAAATTAAATTATAGTGCAAGTTGAATAATAATTAGTTAATAATAAACATTAAAATTTATCATAAGCTTGTATAATATAAGAATTCTATTTATGAAATTACATATATAAAATTTTATACACAATAACCTGTCTAATATTTTCGGACTTTTTTCTCGCAATTATTTCGTATTCCCCAACTTAAAAATCTCATCTCACAACTGAAAACATCTTCTGAACAGATCATTAATTTCTCCCTACAACACTTAACGAAAATTGATTTTCCTCTCTTTTCTTTGTGATCACTTCTGAGCAAATGTGTTGTGGTAAAAACAGTATATAAGATAGATCTTATCGTTTTTGTGTACATACTTTTGTGACAATTATATTTTTTATTATATTTCTGATTATATTTTTAACAGAATTTTAAAATGAATGTCACAAGATCCTAAAAACAAATCTTTTCCAAGAAATGTTTATTGAAAAATAATCTGTTTTCACACTTTATAACAAATAATATATATTTACATATAAAATTAAAACATTTCAAATAAAGAAGTGAAATTCTTTTTTCTTGCTATATATTTTCTTGAAATATCCAAAATGTATTTCCTAAAAATAACTTTATTAAAAAACATATTATTTTAAAAATCATATAATTGAAATATATTTTTCTTGGAAATATATTTTTTTCTTAAAAATAAATTTCTATTTATATTTTTTAATCAATTTTCTTAATAATATTATGATATAAAAATACATGTATAATTATCATCATGTAACCTAAATCAACCTACTCCTGAGTAAAAGCCTCATTAAATGTTACTATTCACTGGTACTTGTTATATTGAGATATATACATACATACATATATTTATGGAGAGAGAGAGAGAAATTATAATATTCCTCAGCACTACAACTTGTAAGACATTACCTTCTGATAACGCTAACCAATAGTGTTTTTCTTGTTAAAGTTCTCTAACGGCTATGCTTTTTACGGGACAAGGTTATAGATCTATGCCCAGATTACAAATAACTTGGAGAATCTCCGACCGGGGATCGAACGCAATGTCCTGTGTGACCATGAACGGCGGTGATATATATATATATATATATATATATATATATATATATATATATATATATATATATATATATATAAATTCATATGTTTGATATTTATATTACAAATTAAATTTTGAAAATTATCTATAAATTTCGGCCATTATTCAACCAATTATTTGTTTCATCGCAAAAATTTTAATAGATTTGAAAATATAATAATTTTTTCCACATACTTAGTCTTTTAAATATTTTTCATGCCTTAATAATTTTTAAATGCATATCACAAAAGTAGTATTACAGAAACTGAAATAGATAAAAATCCAAACCTAGTAAACATAACGAATTTGGCAGAATTTACCAACACAGATGAAAAATAACATTCTTTACAACAGACACGTGCCATCTGTAGCTCCTCTGATTATTTAGTGCAACCCGCAGTACAGAATTGATTTTTTTTTTAAAAAAAGCAAAGTAAGTTGAAAAAATTATTTACATATGCAATGCTGGTCTCAAATTTATTTCTTTAAAAAATATTTACCGTCTCTCTCAACAAGCTACATATAAAATAGGTTTCTTAACACACCACACCTAGAAAACAACATATCCTCTGCTCTTGATAGAAAGTAATGCGATCCTTTAAGATTTTATAAAACTTGTAATTGGCCCTTTCGCTTAAACAGTTGCACGGGCCTGCTTTACAACCTTTCAAACAGTTATTAGGAGTTAATAAAGTTTAAAGCACCGAATTAAATCACATACCTAACGTATATATACATATATATATATATATATATATATATATATATATATATATATATATATATATATCATTAACTTCTTTTTATCCACTGCTACATGAAGACCTCTTCTAAAACTTTTACTTCGAACAATTTAATGTCTTTCTTCTATATTCCATTCCTACGATTCTTTTTGTTTTATATATATATATATATATATATATATATATATATATATATATATATATAGAAGTACTTAAGATATTTAGTTAGGAATTTGTAAAAATAAAATTAGAAGGCGAGATAAAAATTGGATTAAAAAAAATAAACTTATATTATAAAATATTCCTTTCTGTTTAAACAAAAAGGTGTTAATCTATGTATTCTAACGTAATTCAATTTATAGTAGAGAAACAGGTGTTAAACTCTTGAATAATTAATTGATATATAGAAACATATATATTAAGCATATCATGTCGAGATAAAAGGAGAAAATTAATGAATTCGACAAAAAACTTACGAACTTTATAACAGAAGTGAAATGTTTAAAATGGAAATGTGTCGTTTTAAGGCTAAAAGAGAAAATCATTAATGAATGACAGAAGTTTCTGATTTGGAACAAAGAAATATAAAAAAGATAAAGAGAAGATTTATTGATAGATGAGATAAAAACGTGAAAAAAATTGTTGGTATGAAATAAAAAGAACAGCAAATGGAAAATTTTGGGAAAACCCTTCTTTCAGCAGTTAATAGAAAGAAGATGGTTCTTTTA
>CP092096.1:26262500-26315000 GCA_029203775.1 Neoneuromus ignobilis
TTTAAGAACAATTTTAAATCCAATTTGAAATTGTTGATAATCAAAAATCATTGTTTGAACAACAAGAAAACCTATCTAACTCACACGACCGTTATTTTACAATTTCAGTTCTTCTATAGTAGAGGAAAAGAAAAGAGATATGATTGATCTATAAAAATTGATACTTCTGATTAACCATAATGTTTACAAAACTAAAATCTGATCGATCGATCCATCTTTGTACATCAGATGACATAGAAAATGATTTTATATATGGCAATTGTTATAACAAATAACAATAATGAATTTAGTTTTTAAAGCTTTGTCAAATATTGATCTTAGTTGAGATAAAGGCAATCTGCCTAAAGCAGTAAACATTGAATAAAAAAAATTCACCAACCCGTCTCCTTATTGTGGTTAGTATAACCAAATACCAGTGAACATATAATAATATTTAGTGAAGTTTTCTCCCAAAAATAGATTGATATAAATTGATATGATGATGATGAATATATATATATATATAGAGAGAGAGAGAGAGAGAGAGAAAGAAAGTGTGTTTTTAAGCGTGATAAAACTAAATTAAATCTCTATCAAAATTTCTATTCAACCTAAAACAATATCTTTTATCATATCTTTATATCTACATACACACACACTTGTATGTATATATATATATATATATATATATATATATATATATATATAAAATAGTATTTTCTCAAACATTATTAATATAGATTTATTGTATTAAAACACCCCAATAACTACAATAAATGTGTAATTTATTAGTCTTTCTAATTTATCTTTTTTTGGATCATCTCTCTCATCTTTGATAATCAATATAACATTCGGTACGTTCGTAAAATAATATATGGTATTTAATAATATATATATATATATATATATACACGTACGTGCTTACACACACATATACAAACATATATATATATATATATATATATATATATATATATATATATATGTATGCGTGTGTGTGTACTCTCGACGTATGGTTATGTGTGTATATATTTTATTTCAAAACAATAACATTCATAAAAATAACAAAAATTGTATAAATAACTTCCCTTATTAATATTAGATATCATGATTAAGGGAAATATTCCCAATTGTCTCTTTTTCTTATTAAATACACAATGCGCATTAAATGACTTAATAAACAAACCGCGTACACAAACGGAATATTAATGAGACGATATATGAAAACCTGAAGATGGTATAACACATAAACCATCATCGAATGTTCACTAAGAGACATGGATGAATAATAAACAAAAAGCGTTGATGAAACGTAAAACTCAAACATCATCGATAGTAGCAACGCGTCACAAACAGAATATTTATAGAAATTTATGCAAAATACGCTAGAATTTTATCGTGCACGATTATAACGTATATAACGCGTTTGTGTTTTCATGGAATGCCAAAAGCACAAAGAGAACTACCGGTCGATCCTTTTCGTCCTCCTCTCGCTAACATGAATAGCCGTTCGCACCCCGAGGGATCCTGAAACTCTCTACACAGTAAATATACAGATGTATGTTTGGTTGCTAATATTACTTATATTTTAACTGATTTTAGATAAAATTTTAAATAGAGATAAATTTATGTTTCATATTATCGTTTATAAAATACAATACACGCATTGCAGATTAATCAATTAAACTTGACTAATTTAAATAATATATAATGCAGATATATCGAATAATATATATATATATTAATTTTGTTATTTTATATATACATATAAAATAGCAAAATTAATACAGTATAATATCCTCATGAATTATTTCAAAGGTTTTTTCTGTTAAATAAAACTGTATAAATATTTTTTTTAACTTGTATAAATTAATTTGTAACAATGATTCACTGTAACATCTAGAGCAGCCCCGTACAATCATTTAAACGAAATGATCAATTACAAAATATTTTGTAAAATTTAAACGGGCCGCAGTATTTGCTATCAAGGGCAAGGAATATGGCCTCTAGGATCCAGAGATATTTTGAATAATTAATCTTGAGATTTGTCATTTTGTTATAGTTAACAAAAAAACACCTCTTTAGTAGAAATATTGCTCAAAAATGTCATTATTAAACATTTGTATATTTATATGTGTAAAAATAAATAAAATATCTTTTATTTAAAAAAATATACTAATTATTGTGTAGGAATTTTATTTTTTTAAATATTCAATTCTATACCACGGACTCCACAAAAATGTCAGGGAGGCCGCAGATTACACAGGCCTGGTCTAGAGGTTCATAAGAAGTAGGTAGTATCTTGTTGCTTAAAACACATTCAGAATGTTATAACTCAGAACCAAATTATAGCTTACAGCAATGTTTGTACCGGAAAAATAAATATAAAAGTGAAATTGATGTGAATAAAAATTGTTTTGTCTGCTAATAGCATTACTAATATTAGCAATAATTTTATTATTGTTAGCACATTATTTTTATCGATCGATTGTAGAATTAGTTTTAAAAAACGGGTTTATTGTACAATCATCAGGATTATTAAATATAAGGTAATAGAGCAGTCCTGAAAAACACATTTCTTTTATTTGAAACGTGAAAATTTTGTTTCAACAGAATTTCTAGAAAATACAGTTTTAAAAAGTAGAAGAAGACTATATCAGTCGAAGATTTTCTGATTTAAAAGGAATAAACCATATAAAATATTATTAACAAATAGAAAAAAATATAGAAATAAAATTTTAGATTCAGTAAGTTGTTCTTTTATTGAACTTATTATAATAAAATTCTCAAAAATATTTATCGAATTAATATATTTTAAATTGAATAATATACCATTATTATTTTTATTATAATTACTATTATTTATATTTTAAAATAATATTCTTGAAAAGTTACTACATTTGAAATATAAGTTTAAATTTTGTATTAGCTACGTTTATGATATTTTTTTATTTTAGAAAGTGGTATAAGTCTTGATGCTGTTAATAAAAAAAACTGTTTCACTTAAAAAATATTCATTAAAAATTATCACGTAATAACATTATACATGTCTGGAATCTTAAAAACATAGAACAGACTTATTAGTGTTTAAAAATAATTTTAAATAGGGTGAAATGTAAAACATTAAATATTTTAAAATAAAAAAAGGACTTATATCATTTTCAAAAAAAGGCTTATATATATATATATATTGTATAATGAGTAAAAACATTAATTAAATGAATAAATATCCTTTTACGACAAGCACTTTCGAAAAAAAATATTTATTTCGAAGTCTTACAATAATTTTCATTAATTTAATTGTTATATATTTCTTAAATATATCTATATACAAATAGAATATATATATTTATATTTATATATATTATTTATACTAAAAATGGCTTCACATCGTTCTAACATTTTATTTTTGTATTTTCTACGTCATCATATATTAAATTATAAAACGCGATATTGAAACTGTTCCCCTTTTGTAACTGAAGTACTTTAATGGAAATCTTGTATCTCATTTTCGTACTTTTATTCCTGAATAAAATTTCTTATGCTCGATACGAAATTTTAAATACATTTTCGGTAGACACGTTATAAAATTATGCTTTTTTTGAAGGTGATATCTTTTTTGAAAGTTAGTAAAATATAATATTCCTTTTGTGTATTGAAAAATACATGTATGAAATTAAAATTAAGATGTTTTTATCCGTCTTTGATATTGCTTGTAAATTTTATTTCTCATATCTACATTTTTTATTATGTTTTATCTTTTCGTAAATAATATATCAGTTTAGAAATATATAAATGTATGTTTGTTTATTTTATAAGTATATATATATATATATATATATATATATATATATATATATATATATATGTATGTGTGTGTACGATTTATATTTGAAATTTCATTCCAAGTAATAGTATAGGAAATTCTCTGTCATTATTTTTTATAAATATCCCAACAAAAGTAAATATATTTAATGAATTCGATTACAAAGTAGAAAGAAACTATGAAACAATTTCTTGATAATTGAATTGGTACATAATTTATCGTAAAGAAGACGTTATTGGAAATAACTTTGTTCATTGTTTCACAATTAAATTAATTGAAAGTACTGTATGACTTCGAAACAAATATTTTTTTTATGAACATACTTATCGTAAAAGGATATTTATCCATTTAATTAATGTTTTCATTCAGTACACAATATATATATATATATATATATATATATATATATATATATATATATACAAATAACCCCCATATAACACGGTCGTTTGGTTCCTAAAAAATATGAACCAGTATAAAAAAGAAAGTTAAGTTCTAAAAATTAAAAACTATTCTATTTTCTTTTTATAACTACGAAAAATATATTTAATAAAACAATGATTCATTAAAGGTATTACATATCAATATTACATAATGTGTTCTTTTTCACAACGAGGGTGTTTTCTTTACAGCAAAATATCCTCATGATCTTTCTTCTGCAGAATTTTAATTTCTATGCTCCATTTTTTGCAAAAATCTTTTATTTTTGTTTGGTTATTTTTAGCTGAATTTTTTTTATAAATTTCGTCGTGTAGAGATAATTATTTTTGATGTTCTCTCTTAAATTTCGTGTTTCTTTCAGTAGAAGGATCTGTAACTAAAAAATAAAACTCCAGTTGTTCGGCTAAGTTTAGGCCTTTCTTCATACTTTTTAGGATAACATTTAATATTTGAACTTCTGTGTTTTCATCTGTGCTACCATCATCTGAATTAATTTGATTTATCTCAGATGTCATTTTTACCAAATTTGCTTCATCTGCCTCTTTTTCCACCAAGAATTGTTGAATATATTCAGGATTTATATCATCAAAATTCTCAAACCGTGTTATACCACAGAAAATAATCAAACAGAGTTAGAGCACATAATTTTGGTGGCCAATTAATGGTTTCATTTTGTGAAATAATGGGCTCATTAAACTTTTATTCCAATAAATTTATTGAAGTTTTTACAATTTTTAAGAGTTGTTGAAACATGGCTGCCACCAGCTGTCAAAGTTCTGACATTCTTATTGGAAAACTCTACACAAATAAAAATGTAAAAAGTAAACAAGATCTGTATTTATGAAAAGATTTTTTTAAATATATTTTATTCACAATCCAATATTTTAAAATAGAAAAATACGGTAACTACATTCTAAAGAAGATGGTATAACTTGGCCATATATGTATAGATAGGGTCATCCAAATGTAACGCCTAGATTTGTGTTTTATTAAAAAGAAACTTGTGTGTAGTTTCTTTTTAATAAAACAAATTTAAGCGTCATATTTGGATGACCCTATATATATATATATATATATATATATATATATATATATATTTGTGTGTGTGTATTTTGTAAATAAATCCATTACTAATAAAAAACATAAAATCATATAATAATAAAAACTAAAAAAATCAGACAAATACTACAAAAAGTAAAGTCATGACACGCACTATTAAACTGCATTATAAAAACACAAATGCGTATCTTGTAATAAAAAGAAATGTTATTTATAGTACAATCGATACAAGTTTACAAAGTCCATAATTGAGGAAAAATAGTAGTAAAGTTGAAAAAATATTTCTATGGAATTTATTTCATAATATAATTTAAAAGATTCACTTTACTTATATATTAATATTGTATTCTAATAATAATAATATATATTTATTGTACTTTCATTTTTATTTAAAAAAAATATTTAAAAATAAATAGAAGTTAAACTAGTTAATATTTTTATAAATTATTTTTTTTTTTAATTTTTCCTCTTAATTATTATCAGTTGTACTTTTTCATTACTGATTTATTATTTGATATACTTTATAAACACGTATGTATAGTAAAATAATATTTAAATATATATATATATATATATATATATATATATATATATATATATATGCACGTGTTTAATTATCATATAAGGTAATTATTTACATATAATTGTTTTAAATGTGAAGTAATTCAAATGCGTAAATAATATTTAATCTTACGTCTTTTAATAAATGAGATATGATCATTTACGAACTCTAAACTTTCTAATTATATACAACCCTGACTTTACAAGGGTCGATTTGAAATATGAAAATGACAGATTAACTTTGTCAACGGACGAGATTAAATTTAGCCTTGTTAAGACTTCACTTCTGTACTATGACGTAACGAGAGTATAGACTTGTGAAATGGGTTATTTATAAATTATCTACCTAAATAATATTATATATATATATATATATATATATATATATATATATGCGATACCATTATCATTTAGTGAAATGGAATTTGATATTTAGTAAGACAAAAAGAAAAAAAAAACAATGCCGAACCAATCACATTTTCTTTTTTCAATTTATTCCTTTTATCAATTACGATAATATTCCCTCGGGTACAAAATGTTACTACCCGACTCGGCAGAAATGACAAAGTAAAGAAAAAAAGTTCAACCATAAATTGATATTTTCACCACGTAGTTGGAACATGAAAGCCAGGTTTCTAAAAGGGAAAAAAGTAACGAGCATATAAAACTTCACCGATGAATCTTAAATAAGGGTTCGGGAAATCCGTATGCATAGAAAAAGATATATGAGAATTTTAAGACGTAAAAATACCGAAATCATTTTTAAGCCGCTTATACTATTACTATTATTTTCGATTAATACAGTACCTGTTTTTATGGATATTTACAAAAAGTACTTATAACTTTAATATTTATAATTCATTTATTGTAAGCTGAGTATTCATTCACGTAATTATGTATGTATATTAGTCTTATTTAAACTAATTTAACTCATTTATAATCTTTAATTTTTTATCATTATATGACAAATTAAAATGATTGTTATAAATATTATTCACATTTTTTACATTAACTATATAATTTCATATGTATATATATATATATAGAGAGAGAGAGAGAGAGAGAGGAGAGAGAAATTATATTAGCGTTAAACTATATAATAAAATAGTGCTTTCAAATTAAAGTAAAAGTCTTCATGAAATAAACTCAACATTATATTTCAAAAGTGTTACATTTACCATGGTTTTCGCTCATATGAAAATAGTATTGTATTAAATATTTGGTCCTTGATGTTGTTACATTACATAGCTAATTAAAATTAGTATGAAAGGTCGCAATGATGTCACAGACGGCTGTATAAAGTTCAATTCATTCGTGTAATTCACAAGCTTTGTATTGTTACAAAGGGTTTCATCTTAAAATAGTGACATAATTTGATTTATGTTGCAATTAACAACATTTTCAGTTTTATATATATATATATATATATCTGAGAGTAATAAAAAGTATGAATAGAAAATTAACACTTCAATAGTTCTCATTATAAAGCTTTTTCACAATTGAAAAAATGTTAAAATTAATTATTCACTAATCTAGTACAATTTTATTAAATTAATATAACACATTTAAAATCTATTAAATTTTTATAATTGTAATTTTTTAAAAGAATTTTATTTTGAGTGAAAATTTCATCTAATATTATTCACTTAAAATATATATTTTATATTTACTTTTATCTACAATTTAATAAAAAAAAATATTATAAACTAATGACAATTACAAAAATTGGTTTGTTTGTAAATTCTTTAATCAGTAAATTATTTTTACCTTCAATAAAAATCATCTAAATATAGATATGATTTTTTATATTTTTCTTTGAATTTGATCGATTAATAAAGAAAACATTTTTTCTTAAAATTCATGATAATTCTCTTTTTTATAAATGAGGAAAATTAAAACATTTTATTTATTATCATTAAAAATACTTTTTAATAATGTAGATAAAATAAATCTATTGAATTAATTGGTACTGATAAGCATTAATTAAATTCTTTCTTTGAATTTTGGCAATACTACAAAAATATCTCAAGCGAATTATTTGATAAAAGAACATAAAACGACTGGAAAATAATCTAACGCCTTAAATAAAATGATGTGTTGAATAAAATTCTCTACATCAATTTAAAATCTAATTTTAGCACAAAAATTATATATATATATATATATATATATATATATATATATATATATATATATATACACGTTTATGTGTGTCTATATCTGTATATATATATATATATATATATAGATATATATATATATATATATATGTGTGTGTGTGTGTGTGTGTGTGTGTGTATGTGTGTAAGAAATAAATATTACAAGCACATTAGTAAAAATTTATAAAATTCTCATTTAATTTCTTTTTTCATAGGGACATAATTCAATAATTAAAGAAATTAAACCACATAAATTTTGAATTTCTTTGATCTATAAATACATTTTTCTTGTATTTGTAAATATTAGTGGATAGTCATAAATACGAAAAAAATAAAAATATAGCTTTTCCACGTTTATTTTTTTCACTTTTTACAATTTTTGAAGACTTCTGACTATTCTTTGGTAATTTATATATAAAATTATATATATATATATATATATATATATATAATTAAAAATGTAGAATACAATTTGATTTTTCTAAAAAAAATAATTTTTTGAAATAAATAAAATTTATTATATATTTTAAATATTATCAAAATAAAAGTTAAATAATATTTAATCCTAAGATAATTAAAATAAATAAACTAATCGAATAATTTATTTCATTTAACATAAAAAAGTACTTAAATTTTAAGTTTAAAATTTTATCTTATTTATATTAGTAAAACATTGAAAAATATTTATTTTTAGTTTGCAATAAATTTTATTACATCTTTTAAGAAAATTGCAATTTTTGTAAATTAAATATCTCAACAAATTAATTTATACATAAATTATATTATAAAATATTTCTTTCGCAATCAACAAAATTAATTTCTGAAAACCGTATAATATATTTTGCTAAATTTAATACACTGTAGAAGTCATAAATCCCAATAAAGGAAAAAATCATATAAAGTTTATTTCAGTAAATCCGTGTCATAGGCCAACATAAAAGGGATCAATATAAACCCTGAAATAACACGTGATTTTCTGCTTTTAGTTGACGAAACTAGTTTCTTTTCTTTTAGGAACAGATTTGGAGCATTAACACATACATATAACATTATATAAATATATATGTGTGTGTGTTACAAAATTCACATTTCCTAATTTTATTAAACAATATTCACAAATGTGTATAAAATAATTTTTCATGAACCTAATATTAATACAATTATATATAAAGTTATTCATTCATAAATAGATAATTAATTGATTCTATTATCAATTATATTTATAAATATATATATATATATATATATATATATATATATATATATATATATGTAAATCATACATAAACATTATTTTTTTCATTACGTTCAAAAATATTTTTGAAACTTATTCAAGTATTTCTTATTTAAAAACTGCAATAAAAAACTCGAACAAGAATGTTCTCTCAGAATATTTAACGATAAAAATTCTGATAAACTTACAGTTCATTTCTCAAATAAGAAAAATCATAAATATGAATACTTGATATTGGGTTTAACTTAGACGCTTTCATATCTAAAATCAATATATAGACATTTTTTGTCTCCATGACATATATATATATATATATATATATATATATATATATATATATATATATATATGTATTAAAATTAAATAATAGTATATTCATATTCAGTACACTAAATATTCAATGCAGCCTTATCTTCGATTTCGGTCTATACATATATAAAAATTTAATGAAAAATAATTTGTTAGAATAACGAGTTCGAACTATAATTTGATGATTCAGTTGATTGATTGATTGAGTTATACCAGTTATTAACACGTTAATATTTAATTTTAAATGTAATCGTATATTTACATCTGAAATATAATAGTATATTTATAATTTATTTTAAAATAAATTCAATAAATGGAATAAATGTATAACAATAATCGATATTTGTAACAAAAACAATATAACTAAATGAATAAATATGTTAATAAAATCAAAATTTCTACTTAAACATATTTTTTAAAAAAAGGAAACTAATAATAAATGTTAAGAAAAATCCATTTAATAATAAAATTTTATTTAAAATTATTATGGAGTGCAGTAAAAATCAATCTCATACACAGATAATAATCAATACATTAAAAATTTATTTTCAATTAATAGTCGTTTTTATTTTTTTTAATATTAACTACCTTATATAAAAAAGTAAAGCTGTGTCATTCTTGCCATCATTAACAGTGTTTATTGTGATAAAAAATGAAGCGTGTTAAAGAGCATATCCAACACTTTTTACATTTTTTGTTTGATCAAAAGAAAATTGCTGCAAAAGCACATAAAACAATGTATAAAACCTATGAAAAGAGTTATATGTCATTTTTTATATAAATGAAGATTTTATTGTGAAAGAAACGCCTTAGATAAAAAATAACGAATTACAAGAATTATTGGAAAAAAGCTCAACTCAGTCTACTAGTAATCTTTTAAAAGCACTACCACTTAACTCTTAATTTACAATCTATAGGAAAAGTACACAAAGAAGGAAAATTGGTCTCACTCGAATTGACAAAATTGAATATATTGACTCTTTTAACTTTATTTTACTGCTTTCCTGACAAAGAAAGAAGCATTTTCTATATCGAATGTAATTATTAATGAAAAGTATATATATTTTAATACTCTTAAAAAAAGAGTGAGTGAATCCTAATCACTCATCTACATCAATAATAAAAAGATAAATCCACTGATTAAGTACTTTTCTGTGCATCGGGTGAAATTAAAAAAAAATCTGTATTTTAAGTTGTTACCACTACATAGAAAATTCTTCTTCTTCTCTTTTTGATAGAAATCCTGGCCTGTTTCTGTTTGATATCAATTTCCTCTTAGTAAGGACGTTTCTACTAAAGATGATTTTCAAGTTTCTACCCATTTTTCAGATAATCTTCCAAATTGTCTTTTGCCTTTCAACTTTTAATTCATCTGGAATTCTTTTAACTTGAACTTCCTATTCTTTACATCTTTATTTAATTAATTTTACTATATCTTTTATATTACATTATACACCTATTTCTTTATTAGACACTATCTCTTAATGAATAGTCTATTATAAGTCTTAGTGTTCTTATTTTAGTGATCTATACTACTCGTTTCATCTTACTAATTTTTACTCTTATTTGAGCTACATAACTAATAATAAGTACCATAACATATATCTTTTGATTTTATTTTCGATACTTATATATTTTTATATCTAATAAATATCCCGATATTCTCAATGATTATTTTTGTACTTTTTAATTACTATTTGTTCCATTCAATGAAACACAGTTTATAAAATACACATTTACAAAATTTTGAATTAGTATAAAAATGGATAGATGATTACATCGTATTAAAATTTGACTTTTTTTACATAGAATCCACCTTTTATTATAAAAATAGCAGAGTTGTAAAAAACTGAATAAAATATTTTTAATAATTTTATGATTTAAATTAATTTGAATTTAGTAAAGATTTTTATAAAAAATTCCTTATTTTTTCAATAAGGAATCTTTAAAAAACTTTTAGAAAATAACTTCATTAATTATACAAAATAATCATACATTGTTTTAATCTTAAACATTAAAAAAATTATTTACGTTTATTTTTTTAACTCTTACAAGTTTGTTGTATTAAAAGATATTTTTGATTAAATAATTTATCTGAATATATATTTTACTGATCGTTTTTTTTATTGTAATTTTCATTCAAAAAAGATACATAAAATATATTTTTATATTATTTAATTATTTAAACAAAAGTTATTCTAATTAAAAAATATAATTATTTTACAGACTATCACTCTTGTATATTATATCTAGATTTTGACTATTTTTAGCATTTATTTTTATCACAGACACGCCTATTTGTATATATATATATATAATTTAAACAATATTTTATAATTTCCTCTTTTATATAAAATAATTATTAACTCAAAGTTAATCACTTTCTTTCCATCTATTTTTGTTTTTACCTTTTATTCAACTTTGAGTATTAAATAATATATCCGTTCATATTTATATATTTTAAAATGTCTTCTTCATTATATTTTCGTTCATTGTAAAAATAACTAAAAATATATTTATCTCCTTCTATCAACAAATGTAATTAATTCCATATCATTATGAAATATAATTACCTTCAGATGAAATAATGGAGGTTTTAATTAATGTATAATTCTCATTTTTAATTAATATTTGTTTGAAATGTATTTTTATATAAATTTATAATTTTTCCCTCTCAAAACTTAATTTTTATTAATTATTTATATTAAAAAAATAATAGTTTATTTAAATTTCTCTTTTTTAATAAATTTTAAATTTGTTCATGGATAATTTGTAATATGACCTTTGAGACCATTATTTTTTAAAAATTTTGACACTTACTATTCATAAATATCTCTATAATTCGATAGAAAAGAATTAGATATAATTTTGCATTGTTAGTTAGCTATTCTAAATTTTTTAATTTCTTTATATCAATATATTTTATTGAAAAATAATTAGTTTATTTCACAAAATGATATATGATATAATATTTGAAATTAATATTTTATTTATTCATACCTATTACAAAATATGAATCTATCTGAAAATAAAATTCTAAAATTTCTTTGAAATATTACTGTCAAATAATGATTTCATTACAACACAAATCTGTTCTAATTATAAAAAGATAAAATATATTAACGTCTAATTTTATTTTGTCGAAAAGCGCGGACTGAAAGTCGAAGATTAAAATCCAATAATTACATTAATTTATGGAACTAAATACTTATAATAGCATAAAGCAATTTTCATTACTTTTTAACATATTTACGAAGATGTTTCGAATCGAGCGAACGAACAGTACAGATTAATTTAAATATTTTGAATTACAGTAATACTAATAATAAAGCTTCTCATTCTACAGTATCATTGTGTAAACTCCTTGTGTAAATAGCAAGCTCATTTTATTGCACGAAGAAAGTGTCTAGAGTGAAGGGCTAAACTCGTAAATTGTATTAAAGACGAAGTTTTCTTCTAATGTTGTTTTTATGCTCGAGTTCTTGGTATTAAATAACCCGATGTAGAATAAAGTAGCCTGTTAAATTACAAATTTCAACTTTGTTCTACAAAATAAAACTTTGATGATTAAGATTTTTTAAGAAATAGCGGATATGTAATGAATTCATGTTTTATTATAAAAATAAAAATTCGATCAATAACAATTTCCAAGAAATTAAATATTTTTTTCAATTAACGATTCGTTGTAATTATTTTAAAACCTATACACAACATATATATATATATATATATATATATATATATATATATATATATATATATAAACAAGTATTTTTTTCTATAAATTTTATTTACAACAAGGTTAAAATGTTTTAAATATTTTTAACGAAGTTTCCCTCGACTAAAAATACACTTGTACCATCGTTATGGTAGCTTCTTGTTTCTTATTTGAAAAATGTTTCAAAGTTGCTTATCAAACCAACTCTGCACAACTTCATTGACCTTGCCATTATTTTGGAATTTTTGCTTCCTAAAAATATATTCTGTAATCCAAACAAGTTATAATTGATAAGAGCCAAATCAAGTCTCTATGACACATTTTTCGTATAACACATTCAATGCGATTCGGCATAGAATTGACTATTTTTTTAAAAGTTTCCTGCATGATTTCTTCATAACACACTTTTTGTGTGAAACAATCCAACCTTTTACTGTTTTTAGTCTTTTTCATCAATTTTGAGCTCAATAAACCACCAAAGATTTTTTATGGGATTCAAATCGGGGTTATTCCTGAGCCATAACAGCTTTAAAACCCGTAGTTCGTTAAGATATTTTTCCATCTTAAAAGAAAAGAGACATTGAATTAAAAAATTAGTGTTCTGTCCAGTTATTTAAATAGGAAGACGTAAGCGTCAATACCTCTTCATATACTCTTTATCATTTTCCAACATTTTAAAAATCTGTCACATTAAATTGAACTCAATAAATATGTTCAATCTTTGTTTGAAACAATCTGTCAAAACGTTGATAATTTCAATGTCATCTCTTGAAAATTCATATAATCTTTTTGGACAGCCCTATATATATATATATATATATATATATATATATATGTATATATATACATTTTTATAATTATACGTATGCTTGTAAAAAATATGTTTGTTTTTTATATTTTTACTACATTGGAGTAACATTTTTATTCGACCAAATACATTGAATTATTTACGTTTTAACACATTGTTTTATACCTGTCGTATAGTAACACTTTGATGTCAAAAACAAGTATCGAATAATCGACTATGTAGCAAAATTGAAATATTGGATAACGATTATCGACATCTCACCTAACACCACACCGTTCGTCAACAAAAATTCATCACTCGTACAAAATGGCCTAGAATTCATTAACTCACTAATATTAATTAATTAATGAATGGATCGGTTACAAAAAATTGATTGATCTTTCCCTTTCTTTACATCCTGTAACAGTATTTTTAATGAAGAGATCAAATGATGATTTTTTTGATAATGAATTATAAATTTAACTAATTAAATACTTTTTTACCTCTATAAAATATCTCGTTTATTTATGACTTTCATATAAATAATTACATTATTATATCCAAAAATTCAATTTTAATTAATGTTGGTATAATTCAATATTATTACCAAAATATATTAATATTTGTATATTTTTATCATATTTATTATACAATGAAATTAAATTATTTTATGTGAATTGTATTTTCGAACATATCTTTCAAAATTAAAAACAATCTGTAAATTAAATCAACAAACATATTTCAGTACAAATTTTCATATCAATATTTATACATTTCAAATTTTTTGCATATTTTTTTAACATATTTCATTAACTGAATGGAAGCAGACGCTATATGAACATATAGTAAATTTTATTGAAATAATAAACACATCGTACTTTTATAACATTAAGATATTGAAAACTATTTTGTTTATAAACATTTCTTTATTTATTAAATTATTCTATCTACTTTTAATTTAAAATATACCTACGCTAATGCACATATCTAATAATACTTTTAGCTAAAAATATTATAAACAATTGTGTAGTAATTAAAATTATTAATTATATTTATATTTTATTAAGGTTATAAATTAACACTAAACAGTCATAAACATTCATATTTTAAAAGAAAATGATTAGCATTTGAGCAAAATAGTTGTAACAATTCACTTATTAATAATTTTAAATATGTATTTATAACAAAATACATAAATTAACACATAATAACTTAATTATAAAACGATTGAGAAGTTATATTAACTATATTACTAGTTTTGCAATAGCTATTTGCAACTAATATAAGCTCCTTTATTGATGTCTGTATAGTTCGTTAATTGCATTACGTTATATATTTTATGAAATTCTCCAGATCATGTACAAAGTAATAATATTTATGTTCTTACATATAACCTTTGACAAGTCACAGTGACGTTTATTTATTTATAAAACTCAATTTATTAAATTCACTATACAAGCACAATATTTTTATTTTAATACAAAGTTTAAATATAGTTTATTTCAAACAAAAATTATATGAAAATATATAAAAAGTAATATGAAAATAGTTTCTTATAATTTTTCTCCTAAGCAAATAATGTATTATTTATTTTATAAAAGTCGATTGAAAATAAAAATTAAATTAAAATAGCATAAATAGATATTATTAATAAAGGAAACTAATCAGTTGTTATTCTTTAAGGCATTTTAAGACCTTTAATAAAATTCCTCGTAATTTAATCATTAATAAATTACTTCTTCTTGGTTTTAATACTAAAGTAATTTGATGAATTCAAACATACTTCCTAAATAGGAATCAAAGAATTAAAATTAAAAACACTTTATCTGATGTACATATCAGTATCTTTGAGGATGCTTCAAGATAGATAAATTAGTCTTCTGTTTATAATTTTTATAAATGAACTTCCAGATGGAATTAAAAATTCAAAAATTAGATTTTTTATAACTGCATTAATTATGGTATGTTCTTATTTTTAGAACATAAATGATTATGGATTAAAAATTAAATTAAGAAAAAAAAAATAAGTTAAGAAAAAATTACAGAATTTCTCGTACTTGTAATGCTCTTTATTCCAGTTTTTTTAATACACTGCCGTTGTCAATTAAGCCTTTTAAAAATTAAATATAATAAAATTCATTAAATATAATAAAATTTGTTCCAAAATTGAAAACCTTGCCACCAGACATGCTCTCCTAAGCAAACATATTATTATTATTGATCGATTTAATCCTTTATTGAACAACATTATGAATAAACAAAATTTTCTATCATTGCTTAAAAAAATCTTCCTTATTAATAAAAATGAAATAATATTTTTCATAAAAATATTTTTTGACATTTTCTATTACATTTTGCTATCTTTTAGAGATAACCAATACTGCTATAAAATAAATCCTTATCCTCTAAACAAATTATATTATTAATTCATTTTCGTACTTCCTCAAAATTACTGAATTGTATGTTCAAAATTTCATACTACACTAAAATATAAATGAAATTCAAATGAAACGATACTCTAAGAGTACACCGATAGAGAAAAAACTTCCCACTGCAATTTTGTTAAAGTTTTTCGATTTAGAAATGTATCATTTGACCTGGAATTACCGTAAAAGAGAATAAATTTATTTCCTTTTTCACAGATTGTATCTATTTTTGAATCAATATTTCGTTCATCCGATTCAACTGTTGACTGCAGTAGCCTGCAGTGAATATATAACCTGGTTACCAAAGCTCTTAATAAATAATTCAATACATAACTTACCAGATACACAAATACCTTATGGTCATAGATATTTCTTTGTAGAATTGAAATAGACATTTTGGCTCAACTTACTTGCGACTTTTTGCATTTGAGATTATCATAGTATTTCAGTTTTTTATTCCGATTATTATTTGTAACAAAAAAAAAATTGTCGATGAAAATTAACAAAAAAAAGTGTTTATCCACAATATCAGTAGATCACTTTAGTAACAGTACTTTTTGGCAATTCATGTGGAACCCATTTAACTTTTTTTATAATTTCCCCATTTTATATACACAGTAAATCATAATGCCTGAATATTTAATCTTTTTAGAAGTTGCACATTCGACTATATCGAATTTTCTTATAGCAATGTTTCTAAATCATTCCATTTTATCTCATGCAGACACTCAAAATGCTCTTTATCTTTTATATCAAAGTCATTATTTTTAAATTTCCTAAACTACTCACAACATAAACTTTCAAGCTACTTTGTCATTATAAGTTTGGCAAATAACTGATTATTTTTAGAATGATTTTATGCAGTTTAAATAAAAATAGCATTAAGTGATATATTATTGCTTTGTTATACGTCTTATTTTTTCAATTTTTTTGAAACAAGCTTAAAATATGTTTATGTGAATAATAAATAAACTTTATTCAGTTTTAAAAACATTGACAAAACAAACTGAAATTTTCATCAATATAATTTTTAATGGCATCTAAACATCAACAATGGAAACCTTTATATAGGAAATAAAATATTAATATCATAATATTTTTTTGTTTAAATTTAATAACTTATTTAATAAAAAATAAATTAAGGCATACTTAGTAGTAAACAATTTAATATTTTTCATTGTGATAAAAATACTTTTATTTTCTACTATATTTAAAAAATATATTATTTATAAAGAAGGTGTTACTCCCAAGCTACATATTTTTCATAAAAATAAATCTTTTTTTTATACAACACATTTTCAATTATTTTAAATCTGAGTATAAATATTATATTTATTTATTTCAACAGAATATGTATTCAAATAATAAAAAATTAAATACGTTACCTTCACAAAATAAATATAAATATATAAATATTTATTTAAAAATAACAAAAAATAATGATTAAGGAAAAACATAAATAAATATTAATTTAAAAAAAAATGATATCACATACTCTTGTGATATGAAATGATTTTATAAACACATAATTTGATTTTTATAGCAAGTTCGTGAAAACTAAGATATATTATAACAGTAAAAAATATATATATATCAAATATAACTTCAATTTTTGAAACATTTTAAATAAATTCAAATAGAATCCGAGAATAATAAATTTACTTTGAAGTCTTTGAATAAAAATAAAATGTATTACAATATTAATTCCCAAAATATAAAAAAATCTATATATATATATATATATATATATATATATATATAATATATATATATGCGTGTGTATATTTGAAACCCTTATTTTTTCATTTTATAAAATTAATTGAATTTAAATTGCAAAAAATCAATCATTCGTTTATTATTCTCTTTACCTTTCAAGAAAATCAATTCGAGATACGTTAAGAGTAAAAGTGTATTTTAAGCCCTTTATATATATATATATATATATATATATATATATATATATATATATATGTATGTATGTATGTATTTATGTATGTATATTTATATATTCGTCAATATTCTTGTATATAAAATCATCCTTGTAAACGTTGTAACGATAAATGCTTCGAAAACGTTCTTGTGTGTAACATACTAAAAGCTTTTCGTACTCCATATTTAGTAAATAAATTATTTATTCATATAATTACACATTAGCACCCGTTTAATTTACATCCTTCATAAAATAGGTTCAAGACTATATTTTCTGAAAGTAACTTCGCCTAAAACGTTTAAACATACATATATATATATATATATATATATATATATATATATATATACTTTTCTCCGCTATTATCTTTCCCTTTCTATTTCATATACACCACTGTATATGAAGTTGAGTATGTGTAACTTATATCATCTAAATATATTTCCTCAAGGCTATATATTACATTTTGAACATTCTCGAGATGGTTGTTCAATAACAACCGCATAGAATTCTAACCTAGACGATCCTCGTAGAAACTTGCAACAACAAAACAACATAGTAAATTCTCATTGTTCCATCGATTCCCTGTTATAATCAGATTGTTTTTTTGGGGTAGAGATTTTCAGGAAATCTTAATAATAACTTCAAATGTTTACCCTAGATTTCAGAAAAATAATATCTTGTTTTCCAATATTTTTTATCTTGTTCGAGTTTCGTCGACATATATTTTTTTTGTTTTTAAATAAATATTAAATCAGACCATACGTATATTTCTTCTTGGTAAACACATTTTTCTTTCTTGAAATATTTCAACGGATTTTCGTTATTTGTAACTCACCTATGTACTGATTTATATATTTTTTATTTTTTTAAGAATATTTATTTTAAGTAGATTTTTAATTAATATATTACTAGAATGTTCAACTTCATCAATAGAAAATACGAATCAAAAATATACTATAACTAATATTTGATAATTTATTAAACCTTTTAACCACGAGATATCCAAAAACAAATATTATAATATTTATAGACAAGCTATAATAGCTTGTCTATAAATATTATAATTTTTGTATAATCAAAATATGTATAATCAATTCTTTGTCTTATTATAAAAAATAAAATAGCATTGTGTTTCAGTAATCGATAATAGCCATATATTTCAATAATCAAAATAATTATCCATGCATTGAAAAAAAAACAATCACCAGCTGATAAATTTTTAATTATATATATATATATATATATATATATATATATATATATATATATATATATATAATATGACTTAAAATAAAACTCTAATATTTGTATATTAACTATTATTGTATGTAAATTAAAAAACACGATAATTTCAATTCAAAGATAAATATTTTTTTATCAAGAAACATTGATATAAATTAATATGAAACGATAAAAAATGTCACTTATTCAAGTAACAATAAATAAAAAAATTAAATAACCTAAACTTGATTTGAAAATAAAAATCAGACAGCTGGAAATTCTTTATATGTCTAATAGTAAATAAAAAAAAATGATAACATGTAATATTTTATTATTTATAAATATACATATTAATATTATCCTTATTTTATTTATAAAATATTTTTTTAAAACAATTATTATAACATGAATAAACAATATTAGAGAATATAAAACTTATAATTAAGTATTTTTAGTGAAAATTAATTTATGAAATTCACAATATAGTAAATAAAGGCCAATCTATCGTACTCGATGTCATATAACGTTTTAAATCGAAATTTCTTTGAAAATTTACCAAATTGAAGTACTCGCAAGTTATTGGGTAGTTGTTGAGGAACACTGAATTATTAAAAAAATGTTGAAATAAAATTCAAACCAATCACTACTAAAATAACTATAGAATGATAAAATATTCAAAGGAAGCAAGATTTTCATAAAACATATTTTTTTATAGAAACATAAATTTAATGTTATAGTAGCTTTGAGAAAAATTCTCAATTTCTTCGTTTTGAAAAAAATAAGATAAATTGTTGGTTTTTTATGTGATGAGATCTGGATCGATTATTTTACTTCTAAATCCAAAAGAACAAATTTTCAATGAAAATATATCAAATCTCCTTCAGTAAGCAAGATCATGGTTATCGTATTTTGAAATTTAAAAAGTGTCGTTTACCTCTACTTTCTCACAAATCAAAAAAAAATATCAAGACACGCTATTGATTATTCAACTCTTTTAAATGAAAATAAAAACCAGTAATCCGTTTCATATGAAGATTAAGGAAAAATTCAATTTGTTTCCTTCAAGACAGTAGTCCTCTTCGTACTATTACCTTAACAATGACAACTCTTTATCAACTGAAGAGTGATATTTTGGCTCATCTATCAAAAAGTCCTGAGTTGGTTTTTTTCGATTACCTCTTGTTTGAATCACTGAAAGAATTTTTAAAAATTAAAAATACTGACAAAATTACTAAACTAACTGCCAAACAAACTTATTTTAAATATGAATCAAGAATATTCTACAACAATAGAACAAGTATATTACAGTTGAGAGGGGTTATATTAAAAAAATGTACATAAAACATTTCGATGAGTTGTAAATAAAAATTCTCGTTTATATTTAAACTACCCTCGTATTTCAATTAATTATGTGAAATATTAAAAGGCAATTTATATTAATTGGAACCAAACTAAATAAATTGAATTTCATAATTTCGTATAGTACAATTTAAAATAAATGTAATTAATAGCAAGGTACTTGCATGTTTTGCTTATAATTATAAGTGTATATATTTTATGTACATGTAAAATTATAGGCAAATATTTATCTTCAACAAATATTTCAAATATTTTTTTCTGATATATAAAACTAACATTTTATTAAAACATTATAGAAAATATTTTCTATAATATTTTAATAAAACTTTATTACTATATACTATAAATTAAATATTTTCATCAATGAGAATAAAAAAAATCCTTTATATATATATATATATATATATATATATATATATATATATATATATATTCCATTTTAACAATGGAAAATCATTACAGGAATTAGGAAAAATGATAAACAGAAACAAGACCACGGTGTAGAGAATCATAAAAGATATGAAAGTGGTTAATAAATATAAAATAATATAAGGGTGAACCCTTGAAACTTTTAAATATTTACGACGAGCAATGGATTTTTAGAAAAGTACAAAAAGATCTAAAATAAGTGCTATTTGGTTGGCATTATAAGTGGAAAAATATTTAAATAAAAATTTAATCCCTAAACTATTTATATTTTATTTTTAAAAAATGAGTTGCGTGGTAGAGAATAACTAGAAAGAAACGTATTAAAAAAATAAATAGAAATAAACGATTAACCTTTATCCAAGAACATAGTACGAAGATTAACGAATTCTGGAAAGATGTATTATTCACGAACGAAAATAAATTCAACTTATTTGGATCGGATGGTTGGATAGATGTATGAAGAAAAACCAATACGGAAATTAATTCAAAGAATTTTCGTCCGAAAATGAAACATGGAGGCAGTAGCGTTATGGTTTGAGGATGCATGTCAGCGAGAGGTATTGGCAATCTTCATTTTATTAAAAGCGTAATAAACCAGAACGTTTACTTTGATATTTTGAAAGAAAATTTGGAAACTATCATCTAAAAACTAGACATACTAGAAAATTAAAAATATTATTCAAAAAGTTCGGTTTCTTTTCTGACGTACTCTGTATATATGTTAAAATGTATTTAATTTTATTATAATTCCTCTCTGGAATAAAAGAACTCATACAAAATAAAAAATTTATAAATAATATTCTTTTTTCACTTTGTATAAATATCTCTGTGTGTATATTTCTACAAGATAAAAGATAATAATATTTAATGAAACATAATTCTACGTCAACTACATTAATACATGATCATTGTGAGTAACAAAATATTATAATGTACAAGATGATATTATGAATGCCATGAATTTTTAAATAGAAAAAAAGACCATTTTCGTACATTGTTTACATTGACAAATGGAAGAATAACAGCATCATATAGAAGTAAAGAGATCGTATAACGGAACAAAATGTCAATCAAAAATAAAAATAAAAGTCTTGTACGGTATGTTGTATGAAAAGGGTAAAAGAAGGTTTCAGCTAACAATATAAGAAAGTTAACAGTTTGGATTCACGTCATGTCTTTAGTGTATTGATACTTGAGTATTGTTCTTTCCACTGAGTTTGACAAATATCTACACGTCAGCGTAAAAAGTTTCCAAACGGAGTGTTTGTTCAATTTTCAAGACTTTCTTTTGGCACGTTTTCATTATATACATATATATATATATATATATATATATATTTAGTCTTCTCGTCTAAAATAAATGTTCGTTTAATTGAAATTTTCGCTGAATTATGTTTAAAATACATTATTTTCTCAATATTTAAGTTGATGAAATAATTGTGTACTTTTGAGACGTTATTTAATTGCCTTAAAAAATTTAATTACTTTTATACTTTTTTAATATTGTTTTATTGATTCTCAATTCTTACATGTTATTTTAAATTGTCAGATCATAAAACACAAAATATATTTTAATACAATTATTAGCCGAAAGCAAACTTTTTAATTGGTTTTCAACAAATGTGATAAACATTATTTTATTACAATATCAACAGCTATGCTACGATTAAGAATAAAATTTGATTTGAGTACAATGACGTGTTATTTTTGAATAAAATTGAAAATAAAGATCGAAAAACTTCATGTACGTCAAATAACAATGCACAATTTCAGAAAAGAAACTTTAGAAATTGTACAAAAATATCAAATGAAAAATAATTCGATAAATTTAAAAACAATAACTTTGATTTTAACAACTAACCACATATTGAACAATTTTTTAATATATAAAATTTAGTAGATACAAATCTACAAATTTCAACAAGAGGAATTGTTGAGAAGTTATGCATTGAGAGTTTCAGCATTTTTCAGTAAATGAATAAACTTGAATACATGTTGATGCTTCATATTTGTGTACCTTATTAATTTACAAAAAAAGATAAAATGAATTAAATATCTCATAATTTTACGTTATTGAATAGACTACATATTAAATCGTTTTTAAGTTACCTAATAATTAAAAACGATAAAAGAAATTCAGTAAGACAACCTAGTATGTAAACAGACTTGAAAAAATCTAAATAAAAAGGTAATAATATATGATGTGATGTTGTCTATGTGGTGATTTTTTTACTACATAATCTATAAATAACTATTACTGGCCAGCATAAACAATTTAAAAAAAATATTTTCAACAATTTAACTAATTAAAAACAGCCATTCAAGAAAAGCATCAAATCTTGAAAGCATTATGTTCTATCATGACAATGTCAGACCGTACATTTCCGAGATGAAGCAACAAAAGTTCCGCGAGTTAAATTGGAAGATAATAAAACAGCCGTAATATTCTACTAACATCACACCATTCAATTATCATCTAACCCTTTCTTTTCAGTAAAATTCAAATAAGGAAAAAATTTGAATATTTTGCTGATTTGAAAATTCATATTTATTCGTTTTCGTAAAATAAGTCGTTGTCTGTATTAAAATAGAAAAAGATAATTAAAAAAAAATGACAATTATTGGATTAATTAAATAAATCACGTTTAATAAAATAATGACACGTACCTTTATGCAATGATCATATCAGTTTTACAATCCAGTTTTGGATGAAAACCCGATGAATGTTACCATTCACTGGTATTTAGTCACACCACAATAACCAAGCAGGTTGATGAGGAAATCACAATATACATATAAAGTATCCAAATTTAAGGTTAGGAAAAAAATTGACTATTATTTGATGAAATATCAAATATTATATAGGAAATTTTACTGAAATGAAATTTTTGTGTCGTATGTTTAAATTGATATCAAGAAAAAAAGCAAAAAATGCTGATTTTTTTAACAAAATCATCTTCAGTTATGAATTGCATTTTCAATTAAATGCTTATATAAACAAGCAAAATTGTCACATATGGGGAAGTAAAAATCCAAACGCCATTGTTGAACAACAATTACATCCTCAAAGAGTCACTGTTTGGTGTAATTTATAGGCCGAAAGCATCATTGGTCCATACTTTTCAAAAATGAGCAAGGTGTTCGTGTAACAGTTAATTCGGTACATTACCAAACGATGATAACAGTTTTTTGTGACCAGAACTTGAAGATATCGATATCAATGACATGTGGTTTCAACAGGATGGTGCCACAAGCCATATTATTTGTGCGGCAATCGATTTACTCACAACCAAATTCAATGGACGTTTCATTTCTCGTAATATTGATATTAATTTGCCGCTTAGATTTTGTGATTTAACACCATTAGACTTCTTTTATGGAGTTATTTAAAAAATAAGATTTATGCCAACAAACCAGTAACGATTCAAGAACTAAAAGAGGAAATTCGTTCAGCTATAGCTGAAATACAGCCTCATTTATTACAAAGCGTGCTTCAAAATTTCGACAAAAGAGTGGACGTCTGCCGACATGGTAAAGAAGACCATTTGACTGACATTGTAGTCCATTCATAATTCCAATGTTTCTACTTTACATTGATATCAATAAACATGAATTTTTCCTTCAAAAACTATATTTGTTTATATTTTAATTATAAATTACTTCCTGACCTCATATTTAGACACTATATATATATATATATATATATATATATATATATATATATATATATATATATATATATGTATGTATGTATTTGCAATTATAAAATAAACTACAAAAAATTAAATTTAAAAAAAGGTTTTATGAGAAAAATGATTTTCAATGCGTAATTTTTAATAAAACATGAATAATAAATTATTTTTTAAAATCATCTTGAGTAAAAAGCCAGTTAATAGTATACATTACAGTCTTAAAACACTTCATCAAATATTAATACTTTAAAAGATATAAAAAGGGATCATTGTCTCAGAAATTTACTCTTATATGTCTATTTAGAATTCACGTTTAGAAAACATGGTAAATAATCTTCAAGTCAATAATATATATATATATATATATATATATATATATATATGCAATAAATCATGGTTAGATGATGGTATTAAATTACTAGATAATATACGTGATAACTTTTATGTCAATGGTATCATTCTAAGAAGTGAAACGGGATTTAATTAATGCTACTTTTATATTTAATTTTATATATATATATATATATATATATATATATAGACGTACGTATGTATGTATGTACGATGTGTGTGTGTATATAACAGATAAACAAAAAGATATAAAGTATTGAATTATTTCAAGTTTTATTACTGAGTAAATAAGTTAGTTATAAACGTATGTTTTTCAATGTACTCGTGTATAATTGTCTTTGTATATTTTTTGAATTTTCTTTTATATTTTATTACTTATAAATTACATACGTTACAACACTCAATTATCGTTTGAAATCACCAACTTTACAATATATTGCAAACTTCTTATAACCAGTTTTATTGTCACATTTAATTTCTAAGAAATCAATCGATTTATGAGTTCTTTTCAATTAATATTATTATTTAACCATTTTCAAAATTAACACACTTTCCAATACAAAAATATAAATAAACAAGAAATATCTTGTACGAAACTGAATGAACCAAATTATGTACAATTTCTTTCCATTTTTATTATTTTTTTTTTGTTAACTCATTCTATGTCACACCGATTTTAATTTTACTTTATATAAAACAAAAAAGGTTTATATTGTCTTCATAATTAGCATACAATATTACAAATTATTTTAAAAATAATTTTTACATATCAACTCTCTGGAAACTCTATCGACAACGACAAATTACATACACTAGTGGACCCAAATCCTCGCTAATCTATAAGGAACATTGGATCGAAACTAGGCATGCACTACTTAACAGTTTCTTCTCACTTATAAATTCTTTGAAAAGTTAAGAAGCTAGATAAATGGGTTTTTCATGAGCTCGCTAAACGAAACATAATATATCGATTGGAAAATTATTCTTTGGTAGTCTGTAACTGGAATTATTCACTATTCCTTCTTGTAATATAGTGAAACCATTAACTGTTTCCAATTAAAAAAAACATTGATAATTATGTCTTAAACAACCTTCTGTGGTCAACATATGTATTAATACATGGATTTGTACTAATTCATAACAACGATTAACATATTTTAAGAACAATAAGTGAAATTGGAGGAATTACAGAATGAGACTCTTCTTAATTCACCATATTCACAAAACCTCTTACCAGAAAAATACCACTGAGGTAGATTACTATTTTTTTAATCATTTAGATCAGACACATGCAACTTGTGACTACTCTTACATTTTTGTGTTGTACAGAATTGGATATTTAAAAAAAGTCAAAGTGAATTGAGATAATTTATTTAGATATACAATATTTGTCTCAAATGTATTTCTATTTAAAAAAAATAACTCCTCTCTCGACAAACGCAACATAAAATAAAACTTTTTTTAGCAATGTATACAAACTTACAAGTGTTTAATAATGACATTTTTATGCAATTTTTTTACCGAAGAATTGTTCTTTATTAACTTTTTCTATAATAAAATTACAAATATCAATATTAACGCACGTGCATTTAATTATTCAAAATATTTCTGGACCTACCACACCTAGTATTGCAGCTTGATAAGATTTTAAAAATTTGTAATTGGTCCTTTCGGTTAAAAGATTGCACGGGTTTGTTTAGATAATTTTTTAAGTAAAAAATCAACAAAAATGTAACAATTAAAAACGCCTCAGAAAAATATTTATCTCGCTGGAAGAAATATTTTACGTTCGATGGTTCTTATTTTGATTAATGAAAATTAATTTAAAAAAAGTACAATTTTTTGAAATGTCATTAAAAAACACCATTTAATATATATTAATAATCTAAAATTTTAAAAAGAATTTATTCTTTCGTAGTAGTGATGATAATCAAAAAAATCAAGTGAATTTTTATATCGTTATAATAATTGCTTAATATATTTTTATAATCACGACTCTAAGAATAAGTTTAAAAAATTCTCGGTATTGAATATAAAGATATTAAACTGTGCTATGTAGCAAAAAAAGATACCAAGTCTTTTCACTATCTTACAATAACAACACTTGTCTAAAACAAGCTGTCCCGTCTCATCATTCTTTTGAAATATCACTGTGTTAAGTTCATTGATTACAGATTCCGTACAAAGACTAAAAGAATACAGTATAACAGACAGTGTACATAGTGACAGTATACCAGCAGCCTGTTAGCCTAGCGAATTCCCAAAGGACATAAATAAAGTTTATTTCGGTGAAACGTCGACTACGACGAAAGAATTGGATTACGTGTACGGTTTTTTACGATCAGAAATATTCGCATGATCAAAAATCGAACGTGCACACAAAACAGAATATAAAAAAGAAGCAAGATTATTTGCAAGGCACTGACGAACTGAATTTGATCTGATTATCGACGATGTATCGTTTTGAACGTATTAAAACGAATTTATACATTTTTTGCCAATTTTTCCACTTGTAGAGCTTCTTTATTGGAAACGAAATACGCTGTGTTTATTATATTATCTTTCGTGATAATTTTAAAGGTGAATATGTGTAAAGAAATTTTAGTAAATATATTGTCTGTACGTATTAAACAGTTGGAAAATGGAAATAACAGAGATATTTTATTTTTAGTAACCGATAAAAATATTTTATGCCTTTGTACGAATAGAAGATAATAAAAAGTTCAGTTTGTTTCAAATGAAGTATAAAATTCGTAATTTTCAAACAGAAATATTTTATTATTCATTTAATAAACAATAGAAAATTGTAATTGATTTTATAAATTATAAAATGTCCACGATTACCTATAATTTCATGTTTAATTTATATAATTCATTTTAATAATACATTTGAAATTAAATATTACAATATTTAATTTAAAACCACATTCATAGGTAATTAAAAGTAAATATTGTATTTAATCAAAAGTTTGTTAGAATTTTCACAATAGTTAAATTTAACAACAATTTGTGTTTGTGTACGTGATTCTTAAACTATATAAATATACAATTTCATCAGTTAACAGTTTATACAATCTGTCCTAAAAGTATCTAAACTTTATCCCTACAGAAAATATTAATAGTGAATGAGTTATTTTTCTCGTTAACATTTCATTTAGAAATTCGATAAATATACCATTAGTTTTTCCCATCAAATCCAGATGAACTTAATAAACGAATAGAAGAATTGAATAAAGCAAATCAAAAAATTGATCGAATGAATAGATCAGAAAGAAAACTAATGTTACGGATTTTGAGCAAAAATAAGAAATTTAAAATGGAAATAATTCGGTATTATAGAAAAAAGAAAAAATAACAGATGGATGATAAAAATATTGATTGGAAACTTGAAGATAAAAAAATACTAGAAAAAAACATATGGCTAAATGGATCAGAAATGTAAAAAAATTTATCGAAATAATCTGAACATTAAATCACTCGAAATGAAATGTTTTGGGATTAATATATCTTTATCCAGCAGTGGATAAAAAAGGATTATTGTTGCTACTGATATATATATATATATATATATATATATATATATATATATATATATTAGCAACAACAACCTCTTTCTGTGCACTCTTGAATAAAGGCCTCTCCCAAAACTTTCAATTTCGAGTGATCCAACGTATTTTTCTTTCATTCCACTCTAACGAATTTCTTATGTCTTTACCCTATCTATCCACTGGTCATCTTATAGGTGTTATTTTGAGAATCATAATCAATAATTTATATATATATATATATATATATATATATATATATATATATGTATATATAGAGATAAAAAAATATTTCTACAATAATTATAATATACGTATACTTGATATAGAAATAACTCTTATTGAATTCGCTAATCAAATAAACACAACGGATATTTGCTGTCAGATTTTTGTGGATGTACAAGTAATGAAAAATATTTTTAATTCCAGCATGAATTTCAATTTCGCTGATACTGTATAACCAAAAAGGTTTTATAGACATATGTCAATCTCATTTCACAATATATTCAATAAATGTGAATTAAAAATATATTTTTTATGTTCATAACAAAGAAATATTTTATATCTACTCAACTGAAAAAAATATACAACAGATGTTCCATATTTGATATTCATTTTATAAAAATAAATACTTATTTCAATCTATAAATTATTCTATTGATTGAATAAACCAAAATATTATTTAGAAATGTACGTACAAATAAATCTATATTTGTATAATCTCCTATCTACTTCAGTTCTTACACGTAAATGTAGAAATAGGAATTTAGTTATAAATTGTTACATACTCTGTTATCTAAGGGAGACAAAAAATAATTCTCGTTTGACTTAACTGTGAAAATTGCACGACTAGATTCGTAAGAACGCCCACTAATGTTTTTATCACCGATTCACAGATCTTTTGTTCAAATGCAGCAATGCCGAAGCAACAGAACTTGAAACTTTATTAATCATGACAATTTCGCTTCTTTTTAGATTGTTCATGTACAAAATCAATATTTACTTCATATTTGCAGAAAATTTAATACTCTGTTAATATCTGTTGTGGTTAATTTTATTCTATAATTGTTTGACTTATATTTAATACCTTAATAGTTATATATATATATATATATATATATATATATATAATAAAATAAATTATATTATGATTCCGGTATATTAATCCCTATATATGAATGAATATATAATAATTTGCATGCACTTCAAATAAAATAGATTTATCGTACTTCAATATACGTATAATAATCTACCACTAAATACAATAAAAATCTATTAATTATACTAAAAGTAAAAATTCTAATTATTTATTTCTATCAGGAGCAGCTCTTCCTTAGAAACCAAAAAGATCAAGCCCTATCTGTAATTTTTTTGATGAACCAACTAACTTACTATCAATTTGTATAATTATTTAAATAATTTACAATTGTTTTAAATAATATTTTATTTATTACAAAAATCTAAATCACTGGTTAATTATTGTCACATTTATACTATATTTAGGGACAATCGAAATAAGTTTTATACTACACATACAGCATGCATGATCAGATAACAGACATAAGATACACAAGACATTGAGGATTGACCAAGAAATTACATTTTGGTTGTCTCTATTTGAAGTATTCTTTATGGAAAGTAGTAGGGCCAGTTTTGTTGAAACCACACGAATTTACTTGATGTATTTGTAACCGTATATGAAAATGTATTTATTGATATGTTTTTCGATCTTATCAATTTAACTGATTAAATAATTAATACTTACTAATTACCTTTATATCCTCTTCTACATGTGTTTTTTTAGATTAGATAGAATTTTCGATAGGGATCAATTTAAAGTTCTATCACGATTAAAAAAAAAATATTTATAATCTGAAACAATTTTTTCTTCGTCCATTACTCATTTTCTCTCATCCATTCTTTTATGTAGTAACCTTTTTCATCATTCTTTCCTCAATCATTCGTTTCAAATGACTTGAACCTCATTTTGTCTTCGTCTCTGATTACATTTTTCTAGTTTTATCAGATACAAAAATCTAAATCATTCTTATTACAAAATTCTATTAATGTTATCAAATATAAATAATAAAGAGTTCATTATTTTATTTAAAATTGACTAATGTTATTTAAATAATCAAGATGTTCTGGTTGTTTATCTTAAAATATTATTTTATATATTACAATATTTTAACATATATCATTTTATTATATAATCATTATATCGAATCTCTCTCATCAGCTTTGAATTAAGTTTTCTCGTATTCAATCTCTCATTTTTTCACAATAAAATAAGATCATTAGATTTCATTTAAAAATCTTACAAGATTCGTCTACTATTATTTATCTTAATGAAGAGACAACTTTCATAGACAAACTAAAACTTTAAGCTTGTACAACTTTTACACGGACATCACTCAAATTCCCACTTCTATGGTTCAAAAGATAAAACAGTTTAGACACGTTTGAAACTAGAAACTTGAACGGAAAACGTGCATAACTAATTCGATACGAAAAGTTATTCCTTAACTCAATATATGTGTAAATGTGTGTGTATAATATATATATATATATATATAGAGAGAGAGAGAGAGAGAGAGAGAGAATTAAGAAAGAAATTTTAGAAAAAAATAATTAAAAATTAAATATAAAACTCACAATTTACTTCTATAGGTATTCTTAAATTTATCAAAATATACAATTACATCTCTTCATAACATTCGTTTAAATCTTAATAAATTATCTCAACGTTAAAATTATAAACGGTTTCTTTTAAAAATACAAAAATTAACAATACAAAATTTATGTTTGAAATGCATTTTTTTCGAAAATGAAATAAGTATTAGGAAAATTAATTTTATACAAAACATATATATATAATGATGGTCCAAATGAGACTGAAGATGTAAACCTAGACTAAAAGTTATATTCTTGTCCCATTTGGTCATTCTCTCTCTCTATATATATATACATATATATAGAGAGAGAGAGAGAGAAAGAGAGGCAAAAAACAAAAATATTTAATCGATCAAAATGAACAATTTTGGAAGAATCCTTTATCCAGCAGTGGATAAAAAGATGCTGCTGCTACTGATATTTATATTTAATATTGGGTTGCTTGAAATGTATTTTCAGTTTTACTATTGTCGAATAAAATGACCAGTATAATTTCCTTATTGAATCTTAATCAAAAAACGAATATTTTGTTATGATGAATCATCGTTAGTAAAATATTTACAATATTTTGCATTAAGAAATTCAGTATTGATATACTTTTTATCTCTCTTGAATAAATATGCATGTATGATAAAGTGTGTTTTTATAATATTGTACAAATTTAAAAAAGATATCTGATGTTTCGATGTTTACATAATTATATCAATATGAAAAATTAAATTTAGCCAAAGAAATGAAATCGTGTGTTCAGGCCTTTTTTGCATCCAAATTTAGAAAGATAGAATAAATAATCTTACTAAAAGGTGAAACAGAGTAAAAATTAATAATGGAAATAATATAATCGAACAAAAATATTAAGAGAACAAAATGTTTTTTTTTCATCATCAAAATTGAAAAGAGTTTTCAACATCTCTATCTATATATATCTGTCTATATGTAAACAATATGTGGATGTTGTAAAAATTTCTTAAAACATTATTAAAGAATATTTACTTTTTTATTGAAATAGAAATAATTTTTTTGAAAGTATCTATATAAAACCAAAATAAATATTTCTTGCATAATAAACTATCCAAAGATCTCAAGATATAAAATACGATTTATTATTAATATTTATAATATTAATTAAACAAAATAATAAAATCCTGATAATACATTTGATCCTATATATATTTTTGATTTTCTTAATATATTTCGAAACCAGTACTGTAGTGATTATTCAAAATGAAATTATTAAAACATCATGAAATAAAATGTTTTTATTAGTCTCTAGAAAAATATAACTGATGTCCTTTTCCTGGCAGTTTATGATGTAGGTTATCCCCAAAGCGAAAACATGAATTTTACTCTCTACCTAAATCTCCAGTATATAACATGAGTTATAAATCATTACATATCATGTTTTCGTTAATAAAAACGTAACTTCTTAATAACTTTAGCATAAATCATTAGCACTAAGTTTTATTTTTCTTAATTTTCTACAGTTTCAAATTTTTATTAAATATATTGTGTATATAAAGTTATTATTAGTTGTAAATTTTTAGAAATCATTAAAAAAATATACAAAAATTTTATTTATTTATCTTAATTTTTTTTAAACAATTCCTAAATTTTATAAATTACTTTAGATTAAATTTACAATTATTTCCTTCATTAATATATTTAAAAAAATGAAAATTGAGTATAGAAAAGAAAACATATTCCATACTTTTTTCATTTCATGTTTAATCAAAGGTAAAAAGCGTATAAAAATTGTCAAACTTATGGAAAGAGTTATGAGTCCATTTAATGTTTATAAATTTTGATTCAGAATATATAAAAGTGGTGATTTTGAAATAAAAAAAAACGTCCTAAACAAAAAAATCGTAGATGGTGAATTACAAACTTTATTGGATAAAAAATCAACTCAATCGACTACCAATTTTTCAAACGTACTAGAAATTAGTAAACCTATTTTTCTCAATACTTAAAAACTGTAGAAAGCATACATAAAGAAGGAAAATTAATCAAACGCAAATTGAGTGGAGAGAAAATATTGAACAGTTTCAATATTTCTATTTAATTGCTTTCCAAACAAACACAAAAAAGGATTTTATGACTAATGACGAAAAATGGTGATAAAAAAATCTTCATCGTCATCAACCTCTTTCTATCAATTCCTGGATTAAGGCCTATCCCAAAACTTTCCACATGAATCAATTCAGTATCTATTTCTACCAATCTCTTTTAACGAATTTTCTTATGTCTCTTCCTAAGTTTCTTTATATATCAATTTCTCAATCAATAATAATTTCTTTTATTCATCTATAATTTTCTTCTTGCTTATTTTCAATTTAAATTTTTCATTTTTACTACATCTGTAACCTTTCTTTCTAATCCACTAGATTTTATTTTTACCTCTTCGTTTTATTCCTAACAAGCATCTTTCCATGTTTCTTTGTGCTATCTGGAACTGCTGAATTATTCTTAAATTTAAGATCTATGTTTTATTGTCATAAGTGAAAACAAACAGAATACATTCTTTTTAAACATAAAGGAATATTTGACTTCATAAAATAATAATATTTTCCGAATTGACATCATTCAATTTTTATTCTCTTGTTCATTTCATCTATAAATATTCCTTTAGTCATATACTTAAACGACTGTTTTTTAAGCGTGATAGAAATTTAAATTGATTTTAATGTAAATTTCTATCACACTGTAAAACATCTATATATATATATATATATGTATGTATATAATACATAGTTTTAAGTAAATATCTTTGAATAAGTGTTTAACAAGTAATTAAAGGAATCACTTTAAATTAAAAGACGTGCAAAATGCAAATGTAATTACCATTTCATGTAAACTACATAACATAAATGTCTCTAACACTACAATATAATATTGAATTGATAAATTCCGAATGATATCGTTCTTGTTTATTCTGTTTTATAAATGATATTCCTAGAAATTCCTTTAATATTGCTAGACTAGCATATTTTCAACCGTTTACTGAATGCTGCTGAATACAAAATGAGGACATCTATATAAATACAACACTGAAAAGCAGTGACACTATTATAAAACGGTCTTTTCATACAATTTATGTTCAACGTATACTGCCATGCTCCGTTTACATTAAACAGAATGAGAAAAAAACACACGTAATTTTTTGATAATCTCGAAACAACGTACAGAAATTAAAATAAAGTCAAAATAAAAACAACATATTCTTTGAAATTTCCACTATACTTTGTTTGTTCATGTGTGTTAATGTTGCATATTTTTATCGTACAAACATACGAACATGGATATATATATATATATATATATATATATATATATATATATATATATATATCTACTTATATACATATTTATATAAGAATTACAGAATATTAGTATTTACATTGTACCGTATTCTGTATTAAGATTATACTATTATGGTATTTAAATGCTTATTTATTTTTCTTAATAAAAAACTGTGCTAAATGTGTAAATAAATATTAATTGATTTTAATTAGAATTAAAAAATTAATTTTTTTTTTTAATTTGGAAACATCTTGTATTTATCATACGAATCTATTATTGTTTCATTAATAATTTAATAAAACAATTTCAAACTATTTTAAAGAATATTGAATTGACAAATAATTAATTGTGATTTTCACTAACAGATATCTTTAGGTTTCAATGTATCTAACATTATTTTTAATTGCGAATTCATTATGAAATTTGACAATTGACAATTCAAGCTTGATTTATAAAGAAATAAACAATTTTGGAAGAATCCTTTATCCAGCAGTGTATAAAAAAGATATTGCTGCTACTGATATTTATATTTAATATTGAGTTACTTAAAATATATTTTCAATTTTACTATTGTCGAATAAAATGACCAATATAATTTCCTTATTGAATCTTAATCAAAAAACGAATATTTTGTTATTATAAATTATCGTTAGTAAAATATTTACAATATTTTGCGTCAAGAAATGCAGTATTGATATACTTTTTATCTCTCTTGAATAAATATGCATGTATGATAAAGTGTGTTTTTATAATATTGTACAAATTTAAAAAAGATATCTGATGTTTCGATGTTTACATAATTATATCAAATTGAAAAATTAAATTCATCCAAAGAAATGAAATTTTGCATCCAAATTTAGAAAGATAGAATAAATAATCTTAATTAAAGGTGAAACAAAGTAAAAATTAATAATGGAAATAATATAATCGAACAAAAATATTAAGAGAATAAAATATTTTTTTTCATCATCAAAACTTGCATGTTTATTTGACATCGAATTGAAAATCAAAACGAGCATTATCGTCCTATTTTGCGTTATTATTTCCATAAAGTAAAAAATGGAACACTAGCTTATAAAAACTTATATGCTGTCAGAATTAGAATCAGAAAAAGTTTATTTTGTCTAATAATTACATGAAGTTTACATGATATTTTCGGGGTTAGTTTGGCTGCCTATCTTATGAAGATTGCCTATTGTTGAGTATTATTTTCGATATGTGTTAGTGAGATTTTGTAACAATACAGAAAAAATTTCAAAAAAACCTGTACTTTATGTGCTGTGTATGGCGTTGATATTTTTAAAAAACGGCAGTGTCAGAATTGGTTTGCTAAATTTCGTTCTGATGATTTTTAAAGATAAGCATCGTTCTGTTCGTCTAATTAAAGTTGATGATGACAAAAATTAAACCTTTAATTGTAACAAATTTTCGTAGCATGACTAGAGAGATTACAAATAAGCTAAATACATCACATAATAGCGTTAAAAATCATTTGAATGAACTTGGTTACGTTAATAAGCTCGATGTTTGGTTATCAGTTCAGATTTTCACCCAAAAAGATAAAAATTTTTGAGCACAGAATTATGAAAATATCTGAAAGATGACAAAAGGTAATGGAGCAAAATAGTCAATAATTATTGAATAAAATTATTTCATTCCATAAAAAATCGTTTCTCATTTACTTTAAAAAAAACGCAGTTGCTTATTTATCAACCCAAAATTATGCATTCATTTTATTCTTCGTTATTTTCTATATCATAAACAACCATCGACATTTAATTAATGACATTTAGTTTCATATAATAAAATGACATCCGCACAATAATTAATTGTAAATAAATTGTATTTCTAGTGAATCTTAGCACAATTTTCTGTACCGATTCGTGAGTAATGCCTGTTTTCCTTAACTTGGCCTTTCAATTTAACTTTTTACAACACATGTTGCACAGTTTCTACATTCGCATCGTTATTGTCATTTGATCTCAAAGATTGCTACACTTTATTACATTTTCAAGCTTTCCCGCGATAATCAACTGAATTATGTATTCTAACTTTATGGGTAATGATTTTACATTTAACGTTCACTCATCTGATTTTTTCATGAGATGTTTAAATCATTTTTTTCTAATATTAGATATATGGTACTTATGTATTGTAGCAATCACATTTAGTTGAAATTACACGATTCGAGACACTTTTTTGTAACAAATGTACAATCATGAAAAATATTTTATATGAAGTGAATAATAATAATAATTTTATTATATATATATACATAATAAAATTATTATCATATGCATATATGTATGTATTGTATGTACATATAATAGACCTTAGTATAACGCAAAGATAGTTTCGAATTGTTTAAATCTATATTATATAGGGTAGTCCAAATGTGACTAAAAGTTGAAACATACATTAACTTCCTTATTTATATTTACTATACTTCAATCTAATTTGAACCATCCTTTAAAAGCTGCATTATACATGAATTATATGGAATACTTCAAACAAATATATATTCAAGATATATAGTATAATATTTTATGAATTTATTTTTTGGTTAGAGTTGAAAAATTTAAAATTAGTTTACTCGACTATAAACGGCCATTTTACTGTATTACAAAATGACTGTTACAATTTTTTATGACGTTATACTTGTTTTCTTTATACGAAGGTTTACTGTATGTATGTCAAATTATTAGGAAAATAAATTCGTTTTTATTAATAATGAGTTAATTTTCCTACAAAGCTCGTTCATGGAAATCGCAATGAAAAATTCATTTTGTATATGAATTAATCATAAGTTAATAAAACGCAATCAAATCCAAGAACTCAGTATGAATAGAATTTCTATAACGTGTAGACATAATATCGAATAATTTATTTTTTCGACGATTATCCTCTACGAGTTTAAATAAGACATAAACGCAGTTATTTGTGCGAAATACATTTGTAGTGAATTCGGTACCAACGTAAATTACGAAATTTACATGCAAACATTCATATTATAAATTTCAATAAAGAGTTATCCTAAATAAACATTTTTTAACTTCTATTACTCTTCCTTTCAATTTTATTTTCCTCTCCTCCACAAATTCATTGTACATTTACTCGTTTTTACTGTAATTTATTATAAAACCAATTTTTTTTACTTCCTTTTTATAATTCTTCTATTATATTTTCGAGTTCATCTGGATTTGTTGAAAATATAATAACGTCGGCAGGAAATTAAAAACGACTAATTATCACTCTCTTTACTTTTTTTCATTCAGATTCACAGTTAAATGTCTACTTTTTCTAATATCGCTATACATAGTTTTGATGAAATTGCGACGCCCTATTTCACTTTTTCATAATTTTACTTTTATCTTTTTTCATATACTTACATTGAAAATGGAAAATCTTTATAAACATTTGTTAAAAGTTCAAGATATATTTCTTCAATTCTTTAATGAATTTAATGACTTTAATGAACATATCATTGTTGTTTTAAGTAAGTCGAGTTTTTTTTGTAATCTATAATACAAATTTTAAGTAAAATGATATTTAATATTCATTATATCAACTAATAACTTTTTTTATTTAAAAGAATCTACTGTACTAAATTTATTTTAAAATACTGGTTGTTCTAGTAGCAGTGAAAAATTCAACGGACTTTTTAACCTTTTATATAAATATATAAATTAATGTATGCTATACACTCATACATACGGATCAAAAACCTAACCACTGAACACAAAAATAAAACAAAAACTTTTTACAATTCAACGAAGAATGAAAATAATAATGTTAGAATTTTTATACGTGATCGAAAAACTTGTAAATGGATAGAAAACAGATAAAAATAAGTGATATAACAAACCAAATAAAATCATTGAACTAGACATGGACAAGGCACATAGCAAAAAGAAAAAATTATCGATTAACAAAAATCATTATTAAATGAAGACTAAGAGATAAAAGGAGACCAAAAAAGGTAAAAAAAAAATTGTTAAACAAAGTGGTGACGAGAATTAGAAAAGTTTGGCAGCGAGCAGAATAAAGTATAAATGTCTCTGAAAAACGTTTAAGAAAAGATAGTTAAATTCGATTAGGCTTTCACCCAGGAGTGTACTGATATAATTTATGATAACAATTATGTTTTATATATATATATATATATATATATATATATATATATAATAAAGTAATCAGATTACATGAGATGATTAATACGAATTTAAGTATTAAATTTATTTATTTTGTTCGCATTTAATGAAATTCGATAAATGACTAAAATTATTTAAGAAATATTATTACAGGCTTATCAATGCTCTAAGTTCCAAATTGTTTAATGATAATTTATATATATATATATATATTTATATAAAAAAAACGAATGATTAAAAATAACTTAGCAACTATTGTTTAAGACTGCATAACGATTACAATAACGACCATGACCTCTGAATTAAAGCCGTTATAATTTATAATGCACTGTTTGTTATTCTAAATTAAAAAAAGAAAAAAATCTATATCTTTCTTAACATTTCATACACACAACTACCAACATCTTAATTGATGTATATAAATTGAGATTTCTAATAAAAAAAAAAAGTTACAAAACGTATCCATAAGTCAACAGTTCCGTATAAGAACTACTCTCCCTTGACCTTTATTTGGAAAGGCCAGGTGAACATGATTCTATTATCCAATAACGAACGTTTATATGCTAATACTACTCCATTACCCACCTCAATAGAAAGTATGTTTACGATATTTTAAACAAATTGTATTTTATTGATTTGAAGATTATCTGTTTATATATTGTTTATTTTAATTAAGACTATAGTGTGTTGAGAGTGTTAAATAAAAGTAACATTTCTGCTTCTAATTACTTTTATAACATATAAACTGAATTTAATGTTCTTTCGAATTTGATTGAAGTCTACTAAATTTAATACCTGAATGGAGCTATGAATTTAAATGTAAGTACAGATCGTAATTAAAAATAAATAAAACGTAATAAAATATACTTTTTAAAACACGGTTAGAAAGAGTTTGGTAGTATAAATATGATAATATAACTTTTTTATATCTGACAAATTTATACGTAAAATTTCATCAAAAAATAAATACACGTTTTTAATGATAAGATATGAAACAAGTTTTTGGTACTAACTTCAATGTTTAATTTTTGCTAGATTAAAATTGTAAATAGCTAATGTATATATGTGTACAGTGACGTAGAAATCTGAAGCGAAAGAAAAAATACGCACGTTTATATACATACATATTTTATATATTTTTGAATAATTATTTTTTCCAGATTGTAAAAGAGGTTGGAAAATTATTAAAACATTTAAAAGCAGATGTATAATTTTAAAATGAACAACATTGAGTTTAAATATATTTTATTTATACCAAAAATCGGATTTACTATAATTTTATTTTCATAGTTTTAATGAAATCAAGCCAATTTATAGTATTTTCAAAATCCACTTCTCTTATACATATGCCTTATTTGCAATTGAGACAATTTCCATATTTAACAATTTCATTTGAGTAAGAATCTAAAATATTTTTTAATTAACTTCAATTACTAAAACTTATTTTGCAGGACGCCACTGTAATTGATATTAATAAAAAAATCTCAAGGTCATTTTCAAATATGTATAAGATTGCACTTAATTTATATAAAATTCTGATATTTTTTCACTGTACATTTGTTGTATTCATTTTGGTATTTTAAAATATTGCATTAAAATATTATTTATCTACTGAATTTAATTTTGCACACGAGACAAATGTCTTAATCTTATCTCAGCTCTGATTACTCGTAGCTACTATTTGTTACTTCTTGAATTCCATCAATTATTCGTATATTTATTGTATTAGTTTTAGAAAAAAATATAATAATTTTTTAAAACATTTATTTTTTACATATTTCCTTCCTGTATTGTGGTTTGAGATTATTTATTTATATATATATATATATATATATATATATATATATATATATATATATATATATATATATACAGTAAGGAACAAAAGTTTGAATACAGATGAATACTTCGTTTGAATATGTTCATATACTGAAATAAATTTATTTTTGTTTTTTAAAAAAAAAACTGATTCAAACTCTACTTTCTAACATAATATTATACAACTAAAAATGTTTTTCTATGCTTTTGGAGAAAATTTAAATGATCAATCTCTGAAATAAAGAGACATAAGTTAAGGCAGAATCGTGAAATTAAGGTTTGGATTATTACAGATCACACAGTTTTTACCATTTCAGTATTTTGACGTGTCTTCATTTAGCTTTTATTATCTCTTCGAGTCGTTTCGAAATACTTTCTATTAAAATTCAAATAATATCCTAAAGTAGTTCATTCTACCCAAAAAATGACTTTCCCAAAAAATGTTTTACATTCATGGCATTAGTTTGTCTTATAATTGTGCCTAAATAAGATGATAGACCTCAATTGGATTTAAGTTTGGACTTTAAGTATATATTCTAAGATTTTGGTGTCATTCATTTCAAAATATTCATTGATAATTTTCACCAAGTCCTAGTGAAACACAAACTCATAATTCAGACATTTTTAGATTTAAATGTACAAATTATCCTTTAAAATACTTACATACAATGCATTTATTATTCTTATATCAATTTTTATAAAGTTTCCATTTTTATTAAAACACCTCCAGACTAAAATACTTATTCTTCATATTTTACTGTTCCCTGAATCAATCAAGATTTCAATGCTTCTTCAATCATTTCCACACTCTGTCTCTTTTTTAATCCAAACAATTCAATTTTACTTTATCTGACAGAATAAAGGCATTATATAAATAAGTTGTCTATCTTTTCTGGACTGATTGAGATATATTTTTCACATTTTGAGTTACTCGAAATATTTTACAAATACGTACAACACAATATTTCGATATATTGTACTTTTTAGCGATTTATTTAAAGCTTAGTTAATCGTTATGATATTCCACTGTCATTTGATGAATATCTAAACTAATTTCTTTACCATGAACTATCACATAAAATGTTATTTACTCTACAATTTTTTATTATGAACTTGTAAAAAAACTTTTACATTAAATTTCATTATAAAAAACACTACTTTTACAATTATTCAAACCATATTTAATATGAGTCATTTGAATTATAGTTAAAAAATAACATCTTATCTCTAATTATCCACACATAAAGATGATGGAAACGATCATACCGTATTACGTTGTTCAAAGAATTTTATAAATAATAAGGAAGAATTAAAATTAAAACTTCATTCATAGATGTGAAATTTTAGAGAGGATTTATAAACATTATATTGTAATTGTACCCACATATATGTCCTTATTATATGTGTTTGTATTTATTTTCAATTAAATATTTTTTTTAACTTAACGACTTCATTGAATTATGTCAATAAATTGCTTATGTTACTCATGTGTGCCATGACTTATGTGGATCAGTGTATATATTGAAAAGAAAATTGTTTTAAAATATTTAAGACAAAATATATAAGAAAAAATAATTATTTTAATTATTTCAATAGTAATTGTTTTTTCCCTAATTAAAATTTATTATAACTTAATCTTTAAAAAAATTATAAGAAATATTATATGCTCCATGGTTTTCAAAAATTTCTAAACATATTTTTAACAAAAATAAATTTAATCATAAATACGTTTTTTTATAATGTTTACTTTTAACTATTTACTTTAATGCTATTATAAAATTGGTACTATTAATCAATTTCAATTTAAAAAAAAAAAAAATATGAAAAATATAATACTTTTAAAAACGTTTATACAACTTTTTAAATGCTAAATGCAAACCAATTTTTGAAAAATTTAATTTATCTGAAAACATGCAACCGTTGATTAAAAAAATATAGAGAATTAATAGCTAGCTGGCAATATATTTACAATCGATAGCTATTCAAAGAAGATTTATTTCTCGTTTAATAGTACAATGAATAACTATTTTGAATGGATGCAGAAGCGGAAACAGAAAAATGACGTAATAATATCTTTACAATTGAAAATAGATCAATTTAAAAATATTTTTATATATAACTTTTTAATAATCTACTTTTGCAGTTTTTATAATTTTCAATTTTATCAAATAAGAGAAGTGATATAAAATGTATTTATATAAATTATAACATTAACAAAATAAACTCAAAAATTGATATATGAGTTAAAGAAAATATAAACAATATATATATATATATATATATATATATATAAATTGTTCTAAATTTTCTCACAATATTTAGTTATTCGGAATTAGCTGTCTATCTAAGGACTATGCAAACTTCTTTAAATAATTCAAAAGTATGCGATTACGAGGGTCAAACGATGACGATCTCCAATTACAAGCTAGAAACATTCTGTGATCTTAACTTGTGTTCTCTTAGTGAAACAGAGATCCTTTGCGTGAGCAGAAAATCTGTTACAGGAATTAATTCCCAGATGCCTTTAAGCTCTAGATTTATTACATTACTTGAATAGATGTTGATTCATATCATTAAATTATGTTACGTAGTTTCTAATTTCAAATTTAACCTTATTCATTTATAAGAGCTACATGTATTTCAAAGATTAGAAAAATATCGATTTCAAATAAAATTCTGAAATGTTATTTTAAATACATTGTTTATTTATTGTGTATACATTCGATATCGTTTGAATGTAAATACAAATTAATATATTAGTAAAATTATACAGATATCTATAATGTCGGTGAATTATTTATTAAATTAGGTAAATACGAAAAATTTCATTAGCCAACTCTGTTCACATTCCCACAGTGATTTAAAATATTTAGAGGTTGAATATTCTCGTGCACAAAACCAATCCATTTCCATTTACCAATATTTGTTGTTCGGTGGTTAATTTTTGATGTATAAATCGATTTTGTTGACGATTTAATTGTGGTATTGTTTCAATGGCCAACGTAAAAAATAACTGATAATTTCCTTTGTAATCCTCCATACAATGACTTTAATTTTTTGAATGAACCAACCAATTCGATCGTATTTTAAAGCCCCTCCATTCGCCACCATTCTCCTGTTGTCTAAATCATTGATTCTCAACCTGTGAGCAGTGACCTAATTTAAATTGTAAGAGCATTTAAATGAGTCACATGGTAGCTTTATCATTAATTTATGAAATTCTATGAACAGACAAATCAAAATAATATGAAACTCTAATATATATATAAACACAAATCATTTGTCGGGTTTTATAAAAATATATATTTTTAATTTTTTCATCTCAAACATGAATGGAAAAGTTTGTAATCTCTAAATGATTTTCACTCGTATGTTTGATAGAGAAATTCCTTCCAAATATGGGTGGTAATAGGAAATAAAATACCTCGCATGAATCAACAAATCCTGGAAAAAATTGAACTTGTAATAGGGTCTGCCTGATTTTGGCTCTCATAAAATATAATATCAATCTCGACAAGAGAAATCACTAGTCACTTTCATTTTTGAGATCTACAGAGTGATTGAAAACTACATCCTACCAGAAGTCCAACTATAAACAAAACGCTTGATGATTGATAAAAAAAGAATTTCAGAAAAAGTTAGAAATCTTCTTGAAACAAAAATATTCCATTCTTATAAAAATAGAAAATAGCATTGAAACAATAAATATTATATAAATGAAGTGGACAAGAAAAAATGAGTTGTTTGAAAAAAATATTTTTTTTAATACATCCTAGCTGTTTTTATTTATTGCAGTGAAACATGAGTCGGAAATATCAAAATAATTCAACAGCTCTATACAACTTATAGAAACATGGAAAATGCATGTTGGGAATAACACGTAGAGATAAAAAGAGAACCAAGTGAATAAAGAACCAAGAAAAGTTGTGGACATTAAAATATAAATGAAAATTTAAAATAAAAATATGCTGGTTATGACAGAAGAAAAGAAAACCGCCGATGAACAAGTGAAATTATTGACTAGAAAATAAGGAATATTGAAACTTATGGATTTTCGCCATAAATTTTATTGATGTTAAATAAAAGAGAAAAAAGGGGATGATTTTGGTAAAATCTCTCATCCATCAACGAATAGAAAAAGGCTGTTGACAGTACTTATGTTAATTGTAAACATCAATAAAATTTGGCTACATACAATGAGTTTCAATAAACTAATCTTTAAATAGAAGAAATTTAGAAACTTCAAGTTGTCGATACAAATACATATATAGTGGCCGTTCGTACATATAAAACATTTATAAGAGTGAAATTTTAAAATATAAAAGTAATCTTTTGCGTACGGTACCTGCAATCTTTTCAATCATAATAAATCTCCACATAAATCTTTTTTTATTATAGCTCACGTCTTTCAAGTTAAGAAAAAAGAATTATTATCAGATAATTGTATTTTTCGTAACCTTTTAAACATAAATGTTATTCGGTACATTGTAATTTATTTAAAAAGTTATGTGTTATTCATTTCAAAAAACGCATTGTTTTTTTAATATCACTAAAAAATTCTGAACATAAATAACTAATTGACATATATTTTATATTCAGACATTTTATATTTCATTTAGATTTTTTTATACATTTTTCACATCCAAATAATTAATATTTTACATATTAAATTTGATTATAAAACTTCACATTTCCTTTCAATAATTTTCATAAAATATATTTTAAATTTCAATATTGATTTATATTTCTCGCTATCTTTTAAATATTTGAAATTTGAACAATAAATTCTTTGTAATATATTAATTATATAATTAATATAACATTTTTTAATTTATTATAAAAAATTATATTATATATATATATAATATTTTAAAAATATAAACAATCTTAAATATTAAAAATGTGAAAATATTTTTCCATGTCAAAACCAAAATTAAACATTATTTTTTCTGTTAAAACATTTAAGTAGATGTTTATAAAAACGAAATTATAATCATTTACACATCATGCTTTTGGTATGCGTACTTCACACTTTTATTTATTTTCTTAAACTGTTAAATTCCAAATGGCAATTTTTGTTTGTTATACATAGTTTAGTTCACACAGATTTGTTTCATCAAGTCACGATCAAATTCAAATATTTAAATTGTATAAACGTTAACTTTAGTACATACTTATAAAATGATTGAAAGTCATTAATATTTTAACACACACATACACTTATATATATATATATATATATATATATATATATATAATATACAATAAATAAAAAAATGTGTAATCGTGTATCTACCTATTCCTACTATAGCAATAAAGATCTTAAATATCAAATTAATTCAGCGTATTCAGACAAAAAAGGAAAAAATATAGTGATGATTTTTTTAAAAAAATAACAAGTAAAGATAGAAAGAAAAATAAGTAAATCGGAAAAAATAAAATTACAGATGTTTTATCAAAAGTGAGAAGTTTGAAATAAAAATAGGTCAGTCGTATAAAAATTAAAGAAATTTAAAGAGAAGAAAAAAATAAAAAAGAAACCAAAAAGAGTCCATAAGGAAGTTTGTTTGAATAGAATAGATGAGAAAAATATTGAATCACTTGAAATGGAATATTTTGGAAAAAGCCTTAAGCATAAGTGGATAGGAAAGATATATATATATATATATATATATATATATATATATATATATATATTGTTATTTTATATAAAATAATTAATGAAAAGATCACAGTAGAGAAATGAGGTTAAACACTATACAAAATTATGTTATTATAAAAATTATAACACAAAGAAAAATAAATAAAGTCAAAAAATGAAAATGGAAGACTATGGGAATGTACTCTCATAAAACTGAATGTAGAACAAAAGTTTTAAGAAAAAATATATTAATAAAATTAATTAAAAAAAATATTAATTGTTACAAACGAATATTTAAATAAGAGTACGAAATTTTGGATCAAAATAATATTCTCACATAAGAATAAATTGATTATATTTAAATTATATGGTATGAAGAAAATTACGTATTGAACGAAAACGAACATGCAGAGGTAGTGGAGTAATAGTATGGGGTTATATATCTACCACAATTGTAGAAAATTTTGTATTTATTGAGGATATAATGAATAAAGAAGATTATTTTTCTATACTGAAAGAAAATTTAAAAATCAACTCTAAACATTTATATTTAGACAACGACTAGTATTACTAGTAAAACAATAATCTCAAGCATTAGATTTACATTGTATGCTATATTTACTAATGGCTCATCTTGCAGCCCATATATGCAACTACAATCCCTTAAATCAGCAGCGATGAGTGTCTACTCAGGGAAGGAATACAGATTGTAGCAACTTGAATTTCCTGATTATATCTGGGATTGAATATATCACTAATATAACATGTTCTATATCCTGATATTAGGACAGATTCATTTCAAGTCACTCACAGGAGTGCCTTCTTACTGGTCAAGTTACATAAACTGCCATACTAAATCTCGTCGAGTTTCTCCAGAAGTGCAAGAAGATGGAGTCGCTTGTTGTTGCAGTAATGACTCATCTATAATATTCTTCATCTTTTAAAGACCATTTCTCAGTTATTAATAGAACACCTTTGAAATAACAAAAAATAAGAAAGAGAAATATCAAAACAAAGATGAAAAATGTTGGGAATAGAATGAAGTCAGATTTTACCAAAAAATTAGTACTATAAATGGAAAACCAATTAAAATAAATTATATAAAATAAAAATTTCTACAAATTACTGGAATAAAAATATAAAAACTAAGTGAGTTTAAAAACTTTGCTGTGCTTTCCCGTTTTCACGTTTAAAAGAAAATTGTTAGTATTTCTATTGTCAATAAAAATACTTTATTAAAACTTTGATATTACTTTTTAATAAGGCATCTCGTCTCTTACTTTTGATAAATATTGCAAAAAAAAATCAATTCAGTTTATTTTGAAATCAGAAATTGTTTCTTAAAATCTGCTATGTGTCCTTATTTTTATTTATCACTGTATATATGTGTATGTTTATTTTATATATATACATATATATAAATAAAATAAATTGATTGTGAATATATTTCAATTTGAATTTATTTTCTATTCCAGCATACGTAATAAGATTTACAATTACATTCTCTGAATATAACAATAATATAAATCCTATCGCAAAAATATAAATCTAAAAAACATTATTTACAGATGCGATAAGAAAATAAATAACATGAAAAACTTCCAGAATAAACGTACTCAAATTATGCACACCTGTTGCACTAATATTGTTATACCACATGTGTACACAGCAAGGATATAATTCAAGGAATTGTAAGTAATGTCTAAAGAAAACGATATTGTGTACACATTTCACAGCGTATGATTGAAACAGATTATTTGAGTAATATTAACCGATAAATCATTTTCATAGAGTAGACGCTACTGCTTTTCAATCGATCTGTCTAATAATAGGACAGTAGTGACAAGGCTAGGAAAGGACAGGATTTGCACATCTCTCTCCCGTTTGTTATTTCATTGTAATGACTTTAGCATCAGTCTCATTATGTTGTTTAAATAAACATTAGTTCTACTCATAACGACACAAAGATCTGTATTTACTTAATATAATCAATTTATTGCTAAACAGTAACAATCTATGCCTAACTTTTCAATTAGAATTGACACTATGAAAAATAAATTAAATAAGAGTTGCGTATAATGAAATATTTATATATATTTTTTGCATAAAACTTATTTAAACTTAATGATATTCATATTAAAAAAACAAATAATTCAGTTAATAAATAATTTGTTAATATTTATTAGCATTTATATTTGGATAATAACAAAATTGTAAACAGATAAAATATAATTTTTAAAAACTGATACAAATACAATCATTTTTAAAAATTTAAATTTTTCAGATTGAATTTCTACAGAATTTATTTTTTTCTAAAAATATTTTTATTGAATAAAAATAAATATAAATATTAGATGAAAACTATTAACGGAAAATAGAAGTTTTACATTTTTATGAATTTACCATTTTTATAAGTGATTATTGATATAAATTTTAGTAATTAATTTTTAGCGAAAAATAAATTAAAAAATCAACCTAAATATGAAATGTATTTAATTACACAAATATGCCTATAAATATATATATATATATATATATATATATATATATATATGTATATAAGTATGATGTATGTGTGTGTACGTTTGTATATACTCTGATTTAATTTTAAGATGTACATATGTAACAATAAATCAAATTAATCGTTTTAAAAAAGCAGACTATTTCAAAATTCTTGAAACTGTACTAACTCAAAGAAAATAATCTCAAAGAAAATCCAAATAAAACTTATTTGTTCTCAAATACTTCAAAATATATAATGAAAATTTTAATTATTTTTCTGATTTTCAAAGAAACTTGATGAATACGCAATTTAAATAATAATACAAGAAAAATATATTTATTTGTACTGAAATTCTGATGAACAATCAATATCTAAATATATATATATATATATATATATATATATATATATATATATATATATATATACATATACGAATACAAATAAAGTTTTAAATAAATGAACTAATACGAGAATAAATGTTTACTTACGAATATTTGTTCTATAAAAGAAAACATACACATATATCATACGAACACTATATTATTTATGTTTTATTCTTTTTACAGGAGATCAATATTTTCAATTGATAATTAAAAACGTAAACTTGCAAGTAAAGTCCTATTATTTATTTATATTTTGTTGGTTATTATGAAAAATATACATTAATTAATAATTTTTTTTTTAAGCTGGAACAATTAATTTATAACTAAATAGAACTACTAATATATATATAACAAAAATTAAAAAATAACCACATCACTAATATTTACATATCTTATAACAAAAATATTTTTAAAATAAAATATAAAATAAATATAACATTTTTTATGTAATATATTTACATGTGTATTTAAATGAATAAAACATTATTAGAATTATTTATCAAAATAAAATTTTAATTGGTTTGAAATCATGAAAATACTGACATATTTTATTACATATATATATATCATCATCACATCACAAAAGCCCATATCAATCCACTACTGGACGAGAGGAGCCTCAATGAATGCTACCATTCTCTAGTATTTGGTCATATTCACCACGCTGACCAGGCGGATTGGTGAAGATTTTTTTATTCGGGGTTTACTCCCTATATATATATATATATATATATATATATATATATATATACACATGTTTCTTTTTAATAAAACACAAATTTAGGCCTCACATTTTAATAACCTATATATATATATATATATATATATATATATATATATATAAATGTGTGTGTGTGTGTGTTTCAAATAATAAAATGTATAAACTTAACAATTTTTATTTTTTTTTTATAGATACAATCATCAATAATGCGTCGATCATCGTACACTCCACTCAACATGCAAAATCAAAACGAGCCATTAATTGTTGTAGAGGAATCGGGTGGTACAGATGACGAAGGGTCGAACAAAAGTCATTCAACATCGCCAAGACAGAGTGTAGATGTAGATTCGCCGGTGGTAAATCCTTATTTATTATCTCCTTGGCGCGACACAAGAAAACATTCTCTTCCAACGCCGTCGTGCACAACTGGCATCACAGCGTCTCAAGTTCGTCGACTTTCAGAACGAGGCGGTGAAGGTTCTGGCCCATCTGCCCGCGAGGCAGCGTTTTTAGCAACTTTATATTCCTCTCCAACTCCACAACCGGGTGGTAGACGTCATTCGGTCGTAACAATTTCTAGAGTACCACCAGCACTGTTTGGACGTAATCGTCGCGAAAGCATTGCAGCATTCCCCACCGCTCCCGGTTTACCGAGTCGTTCTATTCTAGCGAGCAGACGAGAATCAACATCTTCAGTAATTGGTCCGCCGTCGTCCAGTGATCATCGGGGTAGTATTCATAATTTACAACTGGATATTATGGATGATATTGTAACAGCGAGAAAAGTTCGAATGAAGATGTGGAATACTAGCAATGAACGTGTATGTGAGGTGCAACCTTTGGACGAAACTAGTCCGGCCACTTCTCCGATGAGATATACTCAGCAATCCGGTGCGTCTCGGCGAGATAATAGACGATATTCTGATTTTGTAGGAACTTCTTTGCCACCTCCGATACCTCCTACAAAGAGACGCGCGTCGGAATTTCCTGTATACATTTCCACTGCAAATAAAAGTTCTGCTTCGGGCATTGTTTGTACGAACACAGATCTCGATTCGATACTCACTTCTTCATCTCTTACATCCTCTGCGACGGAAATCAATCAGTGCGGACTTAGTAAAACCGAAAATACCAAAGCTACGACTGAACAAAAAAGAAACCGTCTCAAAAATAGTAGATCGAACAGTTTCGATGTATCTATTCTTCATGCGATAAGCCAGGAAGATGAAAAAAATGCTATGGAAGGGCCTACGAGTTGGTTTATAAAACGTCATCAGCCGATGTCAAAAAAGAATGAAACGAAAAAAGTTTCGGTCGTAACATTTATAGACGAAATATCCGTTAAAGATAACAAGGACGACAAATCTCCAAACAATACAGTATTGTGGGACGAACGAAGTGGTTCCGTAGTCGATGCAGAAGCTCTAGGAAGTGCTATCGAGGGATTCTTAAAGAAAGGTACTGGTTCCGAAAGTCCTATTTCACCATCTGGCTCTGTCAAAGGTACTAATTCAAAATCCGGTATTAAATCCAGCGGAAAATCGACTGGAAGTATTAAAATCTCGTCGCCGTCGAGTTGGTTTTCCGGAAAAGGCGGTGACGAAGATTCGACTGAAACGTGCGACACATCTTTATGTTCCACTATTAAAGATCTGTTTGTGAAGTAAATTAGATTCAAAAATTGTTAACGTAACAAGTCTGATATATTTAAAAATTTGTATTGATTTTCGAAACATGGAATTCGAAATTTTCAATTGATGTAAATAACGTTGGTGTATTACGATAAAAAAATGTTGTTAAGTGTTTTTAATTGTTTGAAACTAGATCCGTTGATAAAATGTTCTCCTAAAATAACATTTTAAATATTTAACAACTGATAAGAGAATTACATCTCCTTTAATACATATTTGTTTGAATGGTATCGGTTGAAAAGTTTATGTTCCGACGAAATTATATAAAATGTAGTAGAACGTCACTTAAATCCTTTAATACATATTTTTATTTTTTCTAAAAAAATATGTTTGCATCAAATCTCAAAAAATATTTCATATATGAAATTAACTTTTACTCCATACGAAATTCCTATTCGATATAATAATTAAATCTATAACTTATCATTTTAACAATACAAAGTAGATGTACTAAATTATTATTTACTAATAAGTTATATATTTTTTACAAAATTATTCAATTTATATTTTTTACGATTATATTTATATTTCTGGAAATATGAAAGTTTTATTTTAAATATTTATTATGCAACATTTATACACATATATAC
>CP092096.1:26317500-26337500 GCA_029203775.1 Neoneuromus ignobilis
AGTATTTATACCAGCTGTGTTGTACAAATTTATTTTCCTTTATGTACCTCACACCTTAAATGTGCCCTTATTATATGTTTATTTGTATATTGTTAAACGGATGTTGAAAATAAAATATTCATGTTATAATGTCAAATTAGATTAAGCGATTGTTTTTTATTCATTTATATGATTTCAGTATTTACACGACGGATTAATTTTGTAAGTATTAAATATTAGAAATAGTTGGATAAATATCAATAATTCGTACTTTTTATTCATTTCAGACGTATAATATTTTATTTCAATTGACTTTTTGTAAAACAGTGATATTTTCATAAAATACAAATCTTAATATTAAAAATGCGTCCCTGGACATGAATTTAAATTTAATCATATTAATATTATCTTAATGCACAGAAGCACATTATATCACATGGTCAATTTTAACAATCAAATTCAATTTAAGCTATTGTACTATCAAGATATAAACCTACTTAAAGTTATTTACGTGTAACGTCAGGGTTCTGCTATTTTAAAAAATATTTATGTACTTTCAATGTACATACATTAATAAAATGCTTGATTCTTAATTTAAAATATAATGAAATCAATATTTTATATGTACATAAATATACATATACATATATATATATATTATATATATATATATATATATATATATATATATATATATATATATGTATGTATGTATTTAAAAAATAAATTGAAGAATTAGACGAAGCAAATTAAAAAATAGTCTTATGATGAACATCAAGATTAAAGTAATGTTACCTATGTGTGCCATGACGTATGTGCGTCAGTATGTGTGTGTATATACATATATACATTATATATATATATATATATATATATATATATATATATATATATATATATATATATATGTAGATATATACACGAAGGTTGTTTGATAAATATGGTAAATTTATTTATTGTTAACCTTTAGAGTGCCGGGGAGCGCAATCGCGCTCCTCATATATTTTGTTCAATATTTTTTTCTAATAATATTTTATAATAGAATCAGCAAAGAATATATTTAAAAGATGAAAACAAATATAATGAAGGTTTTCTTGAGTTGTTGAGTATGTCACTTTATTTAATTGCGATTCATATTTTTTTTCCTAAACTACTACAAAATCAGCAAAAATACCTTGGCAATATTAATTAGCATAGTTCCTAAGAAATTGGTTGGCACTCGAAGGGTTAATTTAATTATTTTTTTCAATTTAGTTTTTCTTACTTTCTTGCCATACTTATCGAACGACCCTCGTATTTATGTAAATAAAATATGTAACCCCAAAATGTGACTGGAGAGTAGTAAATAATAGCAAGCAAATAAATGTACGTCTAACCCTCCCTTCAGTCTTGTTTTAGCGATTTGTATATTGAATTCATAAACTTAGACAACCAAAGTAGCAAACTAGGATTGTTATAAATTTAATACTTACGTCATCTATATAGTCATTTATGTATTATACTAGCACGGAAAATTCCACTTACCAGATCTTTGTTATTTGACGCCAAGGTCATGGCATTTTACAACCCACGTTTACCTCGAATCACGCATACTATAAACGGCTACACGATCAATTAAAACGATCTTACTGTTTTATATTTTTATTGTAAAATATTATAGAAATGCAATTTGATTAGCTGAAAAATAAATAAAAAAGAAATAATCCACACAGATGAAAGTCACCGTTTTATTCAGTTCTTAGATGACAAGTAGATACAACTTACAGTACAACTTACAATTACAATTCCATATTTTGAGAATGACAATTCATTAGCATCTACACGTTTTTAAAAATCTGAATCAGCTAACATAGCTAAAAGAATTACAGACCTAATGAAATAATTTTTCATACTGTAAATGCTATTGTGTAAATGGAATGGTTTAAACAATGCATTTTTTTTATTTATTTATGATAACTCATTATTAAAATTCAGTATGTAAAAAAAAAAAACATAGAAAAAGTTTAAGATCGAACAATTAGGACAATTGGCCGCAATCGGCGACGACGATCCTCTTGGACGTTTTGCCGGATTGTGATCCGAGGGCTTCCAGCTTCTTCACGACGTCCATTCCTTCGACGACGGACCCGAACACGACGTGCCTGTTATCGAGCCAAGAAGTCTTGATGGTCGTGATGAAAAACTGCGACCCGTTTGTGTTCGGACCGGCGTTGGCCATCGACATGATTCCGGGTCCGGTGTGCTTTAATTGAAAGTTTTCGTCGTCGAATTTGTACCCGTAGATCGACTGTCCTCCGGTACCGTTGTGATTTGTGAAATCGCCGCCTTGGCACATGAAATTCGGGATGATGCGATGGAAAGTAGAAGCCTTGTAGCCCATGCCCTTTTCGCCGGTGCACAACGCTCGGAAATTTTCACAAGTTTTCGGAACCACGTCGGTGCGAAGCTGTAATGAATTTCGAAAAATAAAATTTTGCGACATAATTTTTCAAATTAATATTACTGAATTTATTTTTTTTTTTCAAAATACTGACGAAAAAGAAGGCATTAACATTAATTAAATCATACAAAGACGATTATCGAGGCGATCATGAAATTTATGTGATTGACGAAAACTCGCAATGGTGTCATAAAGCCGGTATGCCGGTCTATATAATTTCTAATTATAGAAAACGTGCAAAATTTTACTTACTTCCATTACAATTCTTCCTACAGGTACACCATCGGCAGTCATATCGAAGAAAACTCTTGGTAAACCCATTTCGGTAATAAATTTCCGCAATGCAGTAAACTGAAACTGTAGACACTGACCACTCTGACCAGCCAGGACCTTATAAAACGGAAGGGAGCAGCATTGGCGGCTGACAGCAAACAGTGCCATTGTGAAGGAAATTACGTCACGTTTCCCGGATATACAGTCTATTTTAAATATGGAATAGTATGTATAATATTTAATGAAATTTAGAAATAGTAAAATAATTACAGTTTTTTAAACATATATTAACGAAAACAGTAAATTTAATTCACAATTCATTGCTGATTATATTATTAATTAAATAATTTTACAATATTTCTTAATCATTTTCAAATATATACATCATATATATACATTTAAAAAAATATATATATCAGAACTATAACTTTTTTACACATTTAAACAATTTTTTGTGGCAGATATTAAAATTATTTTTTTAAAAAAATCCAAATGTATCGTGAATTTAACAATAATCATTTTTATATTTATATTTTCTACTGTTTTTAATCATTTATTTTTAATTTAATTTAAATCTGAAATAGTTATAACTCCAATTATTAAATGAAACCATTACATAAGAAATATTTATATAAATACATTAATATGTACATATCGTTGGAAAATATAAGCTTTGTAATTGTTAAGAAAAAAATTAATATTTTTTGTACATTTAATATTAAAAGAGAGTTTATATATCATTTCAAGTTATCTCTAGTATGTTTAAATTACAGTATATTATTTTTCAGATTTTACACAACTAAAAGTACAATTATGTGATTTCACATAAATGAAATTTTGCTTTCAATAAAGTATCACAAAAATAAAAAACCTGTCCATATGAGTAAAAACATGGAAAAAAATGTGTTGCAGAAATGAGATTGTTTTAAAAATCTATCGTTTTATTATAAGAAAGGTACATTTTATTAAATGTTTTACTATTAATATTTGAAATGCCTCTTTTGTAATAACTAATAATTGTAAACACATACACACAACTATATATATATATATATATATATATATATATATATATATATATATATATATATATATATATTCTTTTTTCAGTAATCATTCTTGTAATTGGTTTGTTCCAATTCTCAATAGTTCACCGTAGTCAACTTTCTTTTTATGCCCGTTTAACTCGGTCATGATTTTTGCCTAAGACTCTTCTACGGTGAGCTGAAAGTTTTTGAATGTCTATATGATTTTTAATATAGTGGTTTTCAAGGAGTAAACCCTGACTTAAAAATCTTTGGCAACTTATTTAATTAGCATGGTGAGTATGACCAAGTACCAGTGAATAGTAATATTCAATGAGGTTTTTGCTCAGAGTGGATTGATGTAAGCTAATATTGTAGAGATATATATAAACAAAAAATTTAAAAACAATTCTTCAAAAGGATAACGTGAAGTAATTATCATTATTTTGCTAGTTTTGTAAACTTATATTTCATCTTACCAAGCGGATATTATAATTTTGATTTTATGCCATATTATAATTTCTTTTTAATTGATAAGTATTTAATTAATTTCTATTTTATATACTTTTTCATTTTAATATACTATATTGTGTATGTATGTATGTGTGTACATATATATTATTTTTACACTTTTAAATATTTTTCTAAATATAAACTTATGGTAAAATGATATAAGATATTCATTAATTAATCTAAATTAAAGCGTCTAATGAAAAATATTTTTTCTTTAATGTATATTTGAAGTAATACACTAATAAAATGTATAATGTAAATTATATTTTATCTTTAAAATAGTTTATATTAATACTAGAATAAAATCATATTTGATTTACATGTTCAAGTATACGATGCAGTGTTAGTTTATGATATAATTTTCAGTAATATTCCAATTTATTTATATATATTCTTTGGAATTACATTTTATTATTAATATGATGTTAAGAATAAAATATTTCTTTTATTATATTACTCCATATTTTGAAACATAATAAAATAAAATCTACTTTGGTTTTATTATACCTGCATTAAATATAAGAACATTTTTGAAAATACAATTAATAATAGGTTTTTATTCATTAATAATAGATTATTTCAATAATTAATAATATTAAATTAGTAATATTCGAATTTGTAGAATAAATACAGTAACAAAAATATTACAATATTTGTGAATTCCGACGTTCGAACTTTTATAATATATATCTACTTAAAAATGTTTCATACAAATAAATTATTACCCACAACACTATAAAGCATATAGTGTTTTAAATACTGTATAACATTTTGTTATTGGGGATAATAATTTATTCGTGTGAAAGTGAATTTTATAGATTCAAAATAAACAGTATCTAAATATTATATTTTATATATATATATATATATATGTATGCATGTGTGTGTGTATATGTGTGTGTGTGTGTATGTGTGCGTGTGTGTTTGTATGCATATGCATATAATATAAAGCATATAGTAAATACATATGTATATGTATACTCAAATATTTTGCAGCATATGTATACTCATTTTTGTCATATATCCATCTATATTTTATATATATATATATATATATATATATAATAAAAAGCATATAACAAATCTAATCGCAAGCATATGTATTCTCATTTTTGTCATATATGACAATTTTTTATTAAAAAAATCCATTCTTATTGTATATCTATTTCATTTTATTTCTATAAGTGAAAAAAAGATGTAGCATTATCGATACCAACATCTAAAAGTTCATGTATATTTTTAAGAAGAAAGTATCAGTCGCATTAAATTTTGGTTAATTTTTTAAATATATTTAGTGTTTGTAAATGAATTTATTTTATTATGTAATTATTTTCTGCAGAAATCAACAAATGTGACATATAAAGAACTATATAAATTTTGTATGCATAGAGAATAACGGCCGTCCAAAAAAATGAGCAACATATCACCTTTTGGTGGAAAAAATCCACCTTGGGCAAGAGGGGTAGTAAATAACCCTTCTGGAGGATTAGTAAATCAAACAAATCAGTTGCAACAACAACTTTTAACGCAAAATGCACTCGGAGCAGCGATGAGTGCGACTGGCATGGTGCAATATCAACAACCACAGCAAGTTTTTCAAACACCTATGAATATGCCACAACAAAATTTAGGATTAGGAATGTCACAGTTGACGAATACAGGTGTGCCTAGTGGTATGGCATCACAATTATCGAATCAAATTTTTCCCCAAGTAGGGACTGTTACGTATCCCACACCGAGAACAATAAATTCAAATGCGTTTCAAAACGCTTCATTACCGGCAGTAGCACAAATACAAAATACACCTATGAATAGTGCAAAACAACGTGTTTTCACAGGAACAGTAACGAAAATTCATGATAATTTTGGTTTTGTTGATGAAGATGTGTTTTTTCAAACGAGTGCATGTGTAAAAGGATCGAATCCGGTCGTTGGTGATCGCGTGTTAGTCGAAGCATCATTTAATGCAAATATGCCATTTAAATGGAATGCAACAAAAATACAGGTCATACCGATGAGTGGTCAGACCGTCGCTAGGCATAATGTGTCTAATAGTAATAAATCATTTAATAATAGTAATGTTACATATAACGCAGTTCCTCCGCCAGCGGAAGGATTAACTAGTAATTACGGTAACAATATCAGAGGAAGGGAACAAAGAACGAAAGGTACCGTAGGCGGTCGTCGTTCCGCCGATAGGCAACGTGACGATGATGAAATCGACCGTAAAAAAAGGCGTGAAGATCGTGAAAGAACCAGAGAGAGAGACGATAAAGAAAAAAAAGCATCGCCGGTCTCTAGACGTAGATCGCGATCTCCGAAACGCAGAAGACCTGTTATTGTACCTCGCTATATGGTTCACATACCCAAAATCGCTTTAGATCTGTAAGATCATCATCGTGTTTAATACGAAAGAAACATATGTTCAGTACTATATTATTTGTTACAGACCTTCAGCTGACGTATTAGAAATTCGCAGACGATATAATAATCTCTACATACCGTCTGACTTTTTTTGTAGTCAGTTCAGATGGGTTGATGCGTTTCCACCCACAGCACCGTTTACTTTAAATAAACCGTGTTCATTCCATATTATGCATAAAGATATAGATCCGGTCGTTGAAAACAATGCTGTATTAGAACCTCTAGATGTAGATTATTTATTTTCTGCAAAGGCAGGTTTAAAAATAATTTTCTGTGTTGTTGTAAACACTAATTCTAGAAATTTATCGTATAGGTTATGTTAATGAGCATGCCGACAATGCAAGAGGTGTATCAGAAATGCTGTTCAATGGCTGAAGATAAAGAGAAGGATAGAGATAGTGAAGAAAGGGATTTCATACATCCAACTAGGCTAGTTAATTTTTTGGTCGGACTACGGGATAAAAACGAAACAATGGCTATCGGAGGACCGTGGAGTCCTTCGCTCGACGGTTCCGATCCGGAAAAAAATCCATCCGTCTTAATTAACACTGCAATACGTACGTGCCGTGCCCTTACGGGTATAGATTTATCAACTTGTACCCAGTGGTAAGTCATAAATAATCCTTGTTAAAAATATACAAGTAATGATATTATTTATTGTTATTTTAAGATATAATATTTGTATAGAAATAATATGTTCATAATTATACTCTTTGTAATATATATGTAGTTTAACATGCATTAAATTTCAAAATATACATAATATAGGTGAACCAGAAAAAGTTATAACATTGAAGATTTCGAATACTTAAAAAACTATACCAGAATAATATTTAAATTACAAGTGTATTTAAACACATCATTGCTATATTGGTGTCAATTATTTTATAAATTAAATGTTTTTAATATATATTTTGATAGTATAATAATCCCTCTGAAAAAACATATTTAATTTTAACATCATTATATAGGTAATCCAAATGCGTAATCTAGATTTGTGTTTTATTAAAAAGAAAGTAAATATACCACTGTATACACAAATCTAGGCGTTACATTTGAATGACCCTATATATAAATATTTTCATTTTAAAACTGCTTGGTGAGTTTTTGAATTAAGAAAGAAATTTTGAATTTGTAAATCATAAGTATTTGTTTTAATTGAATCCGTTACATTTATGATATTGATATCAATTTAAAAATTAATATACTTTATTAAAATCTTCAACATTGTTATGTTTTTTTATTTTATATCCATTGCTGCTATTAAGTAAAAAAAATTGGTATTGTGTTGATCAATAATTTTTACTTTCATATAGCTTTAATCATTACAACTTGTATGCTGACTACATGTACATAAAAAAAATTGGTTTTCTGGACAACAAATAATCATAAAAAATATTTTCATTGTACAGTATTAAAAGTACGGTAGTATCGAATCTAATTGTTTTGCCTTTATTTAGGACTGATGGGTGTACGTAATGATTATTATGTCTGGCAGATAGCGGCGGCAGTGATGTATAAATGTGTTCTGTGCGATTAAGTAAATGTGAGAGCGTAACAATGAGATGGATACTCAATTTACGTATGCTAGAGTGTGAACGCGAGTTGGCTCACTGCTCTTGTGCTGTCACTAGGTACCGATTCGTGGAGCTGTACTACCGGCGTGGCGAGAGCACGCACAAGGGCAAGGTGATTCCTGCCCGTGTTGAAACAGTGGTGCTATTTCTACCAGATGTATGGAGCTGTGTGCCGACACGACTCGAATGGGAAGGCCTACATCTTAACTACAGAAAACAACTCGAGCGGAAGCTGCGACCTGATCATGAAGCTGACGATTCAACAGCAGTAGATGAAAAGGCACTTCAATACATTCACAAACTCTTAATTTTAAATATCATAAATACACATACATCCAACATGTAAATATATATATATATATATATATATATATATATATATATATATATATATATATATATATATATATATATATATATATATATATATGTATATATATATATATATATATATATATATATATATATATATATATATATATATATATATGTATATATATATGTAGATATACACGTGTACAATACATACGAATGTACGTACATACATACATATATACATACAATTTTTTCAAATGTTTTCATTCACCATTATATAATCCTACTTTATTGATTTTTACTGCATCATCGTATCATATTGTTACTACTTAGGTGATGATCGTGATAAAAAAATACGCCTCTTTTTTAGCCCTATATTATTTAGTCACCATAAAGGATTATTAGGACGCATCTGCTCACCGGTTTCTATCTCACTACTACTACTACCACCACCACCACTACCACCACTTCCTACGTTTGTCTGACCATATGAATATGTCACATCGAGATGGCTGAGGAAAATCTTTTTGTTAATACCTTTAATTCATTTTGTTAGAAATTACATATTCATTTAAGTAGTGTGTGACTGGCTTTTTATGATTGTTGGCTGCTTGATACATGTAGTTAATGCATGTACTTGTACATTTTCTTATTGAATATATTTTCACAGGAGGAGGACATATCTACAGAAGAAAAGTTACAGCCGACACATTATTCAGAGTTGGACCCAAAAAATATGCCAGTCACAAAATTACGAATCGAACTAAAAGCACGTAGTTTAAATTCTAAAGGACTGAAGTCACAGTTGATCGCTCGACTAACGAAAGCTTTGAAAGCAGAATCGGAGAAAAACGGAGACGATGGCGAAGAGGAAGTAGTAGAAATCGATGCTGCACATAAAACCAGCGAGGCGTGTGATAAAAACGATTCGAAGAAAGATAAAGAGGTTGTTATGTACATTTATATTTGTTTGTTTATTAAATGTACATGTGGAATTAGCGTGATATAAAAGAAAAATGTCATTAATAACTTTTACTTTTTTTTATTATAGGAAGAAGAAAGAAAGTTGGATGAAAAAGAAAAAGCTATATTGGAAAAACGATATACTTTACCAGACGCACAACATATTATCGTACATCCTTCGAGGGTGGCAAAATCTGGAAAATTCGATTGTACCGTAATGTCTCTGTCATTGTTATTAGACTACAGACCTGAAGATACCAAAGAACATTCGTTTGAAGTATCATTATTTGCTGAATTATTTAATGAAATGCTAATGCGAGATTTCGGCTTTAATATTTATAAGGCACTGTGTGCTATACCAGAGAAATTAAAAGATGATAAGGATGAAAAAAGAAAAAAGGATGATGAAAAAAGAAAAGAAAAGGATGAAGACAAAAAGAAAGATAAGGAAGATGATAAGAAAGATGAGAAAGATAGTAAAGATGATAAGGAAAAAAAAGATGACAAAAAATCAAGAAAAGACGATGAAGACGACAACGACGATGAGAATAATGAGGAAAAAAGAGATAAAAAGAAAAGCGATAAGGATAGAAAGAAGAAAGATCGTCCAAAATTATACACGAAAGAACCTCAGTTGTTATTATCCTTTGTTTATTTCGATCAAACACATTGTGGCTATATATTTAAAAAAGACATTGAGGATTTATTGTGTACTTTAGGTTTGTATTTATCTAGAGCTCAAGTGAGAAAGTTGGTGTCAAAAGTCGTGACAAGAGATTCTTTGCATTATCATAAATTGACTGATAAAAATAAAGATGATAAAGATGAATCTACTGATGACACATCAGCCGACATTGATTTTGATGATTCGGGGATAGGTAATAAAACGCTTTTGCCTGTCTTTAAAGATAATAGAAATGATAGATATATGAAACATGAACCCAAACCACTCTTGACAGATCAACAAATAGCAGAAGGTACATTAATGTTTATTAATTTCAGAATTTACCACTTATTTAATTCATTTATAAATAGTCGTTATTAATTGGTGAATACTATTTTTTTTTTATATATTTATAAATTATAGTAGTTTAAAAATCGATATATTTGCTATGTCTATCTGTGTATATGAATACATGTACATGGGTTGAATGTATGTATGTTTGTTTTTACACTTGAGTTTCTTTTTACATGTTATTTTTTATACATTTTATAGTTACATGATTTTTGTTACACATTTTATTTACAATTAAACGATTAATTTTTGACGATTTGTTCCAGTAATAAGAAAATGAGTTCATTGTACCTATAGTAGCAAACAATGATGCATAAAATGTCAATTTTTTAAAAAAATATTAATTTGTTCATTTTTCTCAACAATTTAACCCCTCTTATGTATTTATTGAATAAAATGTTTTAAGTGAACGCATTTCTATACTATAAATTGTTTTTTTTATATCGTTTGTGTTAATTTAAAACGTATTATACTTTGTTGCAAATCAATTTTTACAGGTCTTTACATGATTTTTTTTTACACAGTATGCATCCACTGTATGAAAGAGAACCAGGTATATGTATGCATGCGTGTGTACTTTTATGTATGTATGTGTGTATATATATGTGTGTGTGTGTGTATACACACACACACACAAAGTTTGATTAAAATATTTGTAGGATTTGTGATTTATCAGGGAGGATTGCTTCATGTAGAAAAATTAAAAGCTCAGTTAAAACGAATTGAAAAAGCATGTGCAGATACTGAATTAAGATTAGTAGAATTGAAAGAAGAAAATAAAAAATTGTTTGAAAAAAGTAATAAATCAACTAATGTAATAAAAGATTTAACTAACGAATTGAAAGATCATAAAGAAAAGCTTCAAAGTACTAATGCTGCCCTTGAAAAAATAACTGTATGTATTTTCTTTTATTCTAATAGAATATATGTCTAAAGGTATGTAAAGAAATGAGAATTGTTAAAGTATTGTGTTTTGTAGACTGTGTCAAAACTTTATTACACAACCCTAAAGGATATAAAGAAACAAATTGAACCAGTAATACATAATTCATTTTCTATTGAACATGAAGAAAAGAAAAATAGTGAATCTAGATGGAGTGATCTAGTAGAGAAAAAACCTTTTGAAGAAGATTTGTGCAGTATTAAGTTAGAAAATACTAAAATTGAAATTGAAGATAATGCAATGGACATTGAACCTACTGAAGAAAAAGATCAAATAAATGAATAAAATATTCATTTATGTTGGGTATTTTACTTATTTACAATAAATTGAAATATATTTTACCGATCAATTGAATTGTAATAAAGTAGCTTGTAATATATGTATTTATACTTAAAGTAAATGATTGTTGAATTTTTTTATTAATGCTCTATTATTAATTCTATTTGTACCAAATTCATAAAAATTACGATTACATTTACAGTGAATTATGTACTAAATTTTCTATACAGCTAGACTAGTATAAACCTGACTTAATTTAATTAGTAAATTAGCAAAATAACAATAAAATTCTATAGATGTAAAATTACATTTCTATATATTTTACCCTTTTGCTACAAATATATCAACACCAATATGTTTATATATAAGCTTTATTTTTGCTTTTATTATGTTTGTGGTAAATATAAAAAGATTTTTTGAAAATACATTATTTTGAAATATATATTTCTGTAATTGGAAACATTAAACATTAAATTTATAGAATAAGTACTACATGAATAACATTACATTTTGTAAATTTTACCACTGGAATTTTAATATATCCATCTATATTTTGTGTGTGTATATATATATATATATATATATATATATATATATATATATATATATATATATATATATAATATAAAGCATATAATATATCAGATCGCATCTATATGTACTCATTTTTGGGATATATACACTGAAATTGTTATTAAAAAAATCCATTCTTATTGTATATCTATTTCATTTTATTTCTATAAGTGAAAAAAAGATGTGGCATTATCGATACCAACATCTAAAAGTTCACGTACATTTTTAAGAAGAAAGTATCAGTCGCATTAAATTTTGGTTAATTTTTTAAATATATTTAGTGTTTGTAAATGAATTTATTTTATTATGTAATTATTTTCTACAGAAATCAACAAATGTGACATATAAAGAACTATATAAATTTTGTATGCATAGAGAATAACGGCCGTCCAAAAAAATGAGCAACATATCACCTTTTGGTGGAAAAAATCCACCTTGGGCAAGAGGGGTAGTAAATAACCCTTCTGGAGGATTAGTAAATCAAACAAATCAGTTGCAACAACAACTTTTAACGCAAAATGCACTCGGAGCAGCGATGAGTGCGACTGGCATGGTGCAATATCAACAACCACAGCAAGTTTTTCAAACACCTATGAATATGCCACAACAAAATTTAGGATTAGGAATGTCACAGTTGACGAATACAGGTGTGCCTAGTGGTATGGCATCACAATTATCGAATCAAATTTTTCCCCAAGTAGGGACTGTTACGTATCCCACACCGAGAACAATAAATTCAAATGCGTTTCAAAACGCTTCATTACCGGCAGTAGCACAAATACAAAATGCACCTATGAATAGTGCAAAACAACGTGTTTTCACAGGAACAGTAACGAAAGTTCATGATAATTTTGGTTTCGTTAACGAAGATGTGTTTTTTCAAACGAGTGCTTGTGTAAAAGGATCGAATCCGGTCGTTGGTGATCGCGTGTTAGTCGAAGCATCATTTAATGCAAATATGCCATTTAAATGGAATGCAACAAGAATACAGGTCATACCGATGAGCGGTCAGACCGCTACTAGGCATAACGTGTCGAATAATAATAAATCGTTTAATAGCAGTAATGTTACGTATAACGCAGTTCCTCCGCCAGCGGAAGGAGTAACTAGTAATTACGGTAACAATATCAGAGGAAGGGAACAAAGATCGAAAGGTACCGTAGGCGGTCGTCGTTCCGCCGATAGGCAACGCGACGATGATGAAATCGAACGTAAAAAAAGGCGTGAAGATCGTGAAAGGACCAGAGAGAGAGACGATAAAGAAAAAAAAGCGTCGCCGGTCTCTAGACGTAGATCGAGATCTCCGAAGCGTAGAAGGCTCGTTATCGTACCTCGCTATATGGTTCACATACCCAAAATCGCTTTAGATCTGTAAGATCATCGTCGTGTTTAATACGAAAGAAACATATTTTCAGTACTATCTTATTTGTTACAGACCTTCAGCTGACGTATTAGAAATTCGTAGACGATATAATAATCTCTACATACCGTCTGACTTTTTTTGTAGTCAGTTCAGATGGGTTGATGCGTTTCCACCCACAGCGCCGTTTACTTTAAATAAACCGTGTTCATTCCATATTATGCATAAAGATATAGATCCGGTCGTTGAAAACAATGCTGTATTAGAACCTCTAGATGTAGATTATTTATTTTCTGCAAAGGCAGGTTTAAAAATAATTTTGTGTGTTTTTGTAAACACTAATTCTAGAAATTTATCGTATAGGTTATGTTAATGAGCATGCCGACAATGCAAGAGGTGTATCAGAAATGCTGTTCAATGGCTGAAGATAAAGAGAAGGATAGAGATAGTGAAGAAAGGGATTTCATACATCCAACTAGGCTAGTTAATTTTTTGGTCGGACTACGGGGTAAAAACGAAACAATGGCTATCGGAGGACCGTGGAGTCCTTCGCTCGACGGTTCCGATCCGGAAAAAAATCCATCCGTCTTAATTAACACGGCAATTCGTACGTGCCGTGCCCTTACGGGTATAGATTTATCAACTTGTACCCAGTGGTAAGTCATAAATAATCCTTGTTAAAAATATACAACGTATAACGGTATATTATTTATTAATATTTTAAGGTATATATATTTGTATGAAAATAATATGTTGTTTATAATTATAATCTTTCTAATATATATTTAGTTTAACATGCATTAAATTTAAAAATGTACACGATATAGGTGAACCAGAAAAAGTTTTAAACATTGAAAAATTTGATTACTTAAAAAACTTCAATCAAAATATCAATAATATTTAAATGACAACTGTATGCCATATCGGTGTCAATTATTTTATAAATGAACTCTAACATATATTTCTATAGTATAACAGTCCCTCTGGAAAAACATACTTAAATTCAACATCATTATATATAAATATTTTATTTTAAAACAGTGCTTAGTGAGTTTTTAAATTAAGAAAGGAATCTAGAATTTGTAAGCTATAAATATTTGTTTTAATTAATTTATTACATTTGTGATGTTGGTAGCAATTTTAAAATTAATATATTTTATTAAAATCTTCAACATTGTTATATTTTTTTATTTTATATCCATCGCTATGAAGTAAAAAAATTGGTATTGTGTCGATCGATAATTTTTACTTTCATATAGCTTTAATTATTACAACTTGTATGCTGACTACATGTACATAAAAAATTGATTTTCTGGACATCAAATAATCATAAAAAAATTTTTCATCGTACAGTATTGAAAGTACGATAGTATCGAATCTAATTGTTTTGCCTTTATTTAGGACTGATGGGTGTACGTAATGATTATTATGTCTGGCAGATAGCGGCGGCAGTGATGTATAAATGTGTTCTGTGCGATTAAGTAAATGTGAGAGCGTAACAATGAGATGGATACTCAATTTACGTATGCTAGAGTGTGAACGCGAGTTGGCTCACTGCTCTTGTGCTGTCACTAGGTACCGATTCGTGGAGCTGTACTACCGGCGTGGCGAGAGCACGCACAAGGGCAAGGTGATTCCTGCCCGTGTTGAAACAGTGGTGCTATTTCTACCAGATGTATGGAGCTGTGTGCCGACACGACTCGAATGGGAAGGCCTACATCTTAACTACAGAAAACAACTCGAGCGGAAGCTGCGACCTGATCATGAAGCTGACGATTCAACAGCAGTAGATGAAAAGGCACTTCAATACATTCACAAACTCTTAATTTTAAATATCATAAATACACATATATACAATATGTATATATAAACACATACACTCACATACATACAAACACGCACACACATACACATGTACATACAATTTTTTCAAATGTTTCCATTCACCATTTTTTAAATCCTACTTCATTGATTTTTACTACATTATCAAATCATATTGTTACTTACTACTTAGGTGATGATCGTGATAAAAAAAAATACGCCTCTTTTTTAGCCCCATATTATTTAGTCACCATAAAGGATTATTAGGACGCATCTGCTCACCGGTTTCTGTCTCACTACTACTACTACCACCACCACCATCACCACCACCACCACCTCCTACGTTTTTCTGACCAAATGAATATGTCACATCGAGATGGCTGAGGAAAATCTTTTTGTTAATACCTTTAATTCATTTTGTTAGAAATTACATATTCATTTAAGTAGTGTGTGACTGGCTTTTTATGATTGTTGGCTGCTTGATACATGTAGTTAATGCATGTACTTGTATATTTTCTTATTGAATATATTTTCACAGGAGGAGGACATATCTACAGAAGAAAAGTTACAGCCGACACATTATTCAGAGTTGGACCCAAAAAATATGCCAGTCACAAAATTACGAATCGAACTAAAAGCACGTAGTTTAAATTCTAAAGGACTGAAGTCACAGTTGATCGCTCGACTAACGAAAGCTTTGAAAGCAGAATCAGAGAAAAACGGAGACGATGGCGAAGAGGAAGTAGTAGAAATCGACGCTGCACATAAAACCAGCGAGGCGTGTGACAAAAACGATTCGAAGAAAGATAAAGAGGTTATTATGTACATTTATATTTGTTTGTTTATTAAATGTACATGTGGAATTAGCGTGATATAAAAGAAAAATGTCATTAATAACTTTTACTTTTTTTTTATTATAGGAAGAAGAAAGAAAGTTGGATGAAAAAGAAAAGGCTATATTAGAGAAACGATACACTTTACCAGACGCACAACATATTATCGTACATCCTTCGAGGGTGGCAAAATCTGGAAAATTCGATTGTACCGTAATGTCTCTGTCATTGTTATTAGACTACAGACCTGAAGATACCAAAGAACATTCGTTTGAAGTATCATTATTTGCTGAATTATTTAATGAAATGCTGATGCGAGATTTCGGCTTTAATATTTATAAGGCACTGTGTGCTATACCAGAGAAATTAAAAGATGATAAGGATGAAAAAAGAAAAAAGGATGATGAAAAAAGAAAAGAAAAGGATGAAGACAAAAAGAAAGATAAGGAAGATGATAAGAAAGATGAGAAAGATAGTAAAGATGATAAGGAAAAAAAAGATGACAAAAAATCAAGAAAAGACGATGAAGACGACAACGACGATGAGAATAATGAGGAAAAAAGAGATAAAAAGAAAAGCGATAAGGATAGAAAGAAGAAAGATCGTCCAAAATTATACACGAAAGAACCTCAGTTGTTATTATCCTTTGTTTATTTCGATCAAACACATTGTGGCTATATATTTGAAAAAGACATTGAAGATTTATTATGTACTTTAGGTTTGTATTTATCTAGAGCTCAAGTGAGAAAGTTGGTGTCAAAAGTCGTTACAAGAGATTCTTTGCATTATCGTAAATTGACTGATAAAAATAAAGATGAATCTACTGATGACACATCAGCCGACATTGATTTTGATGATTCGGGGATAGGTAATAAAATGCTTTTGCCCATCTTTAAAGATAATACAAACGAAAGATATATGAATCAACATGAACCCAGACCACTCTTGACAGATCAACAAATAGCAGAAGGTATATTAATGTTTATTAATTTCATAATTTACCACTTATTTAATTCATTTATAAGTAGTCATTATTAATTTGTGAATAAATTATGTAAATTAAAAATAAAAAATAGTATAGTAGTTTAAATATGTGTGTGTGTGTGTGTGTGTGTGGATATATGTGTATATTTATTTACACATACTCACTTTCTTTCTGTCTCTTTTATTCATTCAAATTTTGTTTAAAAAAATTGTAGGATTTGTAATTTATCAGGGAGGATTGCTTCATGTAGAAAAATTAAAAGCTCAGTTAAAACGAATTGAAAAAGCATGTGCAGATACTGAATTAAGATTAGTAGAATTGAAAGAAGAAAATAAAAAATTGTTTGAAAAAAGTAATAAATCAACTAATATGATAAAAGATTTAACTAGCGAATTAAAAGATCATAAAGAAAAGCTTCAAAGTACTAATGCTGCCCTTGAAAAAATAACTGTATGTATTTTCTTCTATTCTAATAGAATTCGTTTCCAAAGGTATGTAAACAAATAATTGTTAAAGTATTGTGTTTTGTAGACTGTTTCAAAACTTTATTTCACAACCCTAAAGGATATAAAGAAACAAATTGAACCAGTAATACATAATTCATTTTCTATTGAACATGAAGAAAAGAAAAATAGTGAATCTAGATGGAGTGATCCAGTAGAGAAAAAACCTTATGAAGAAGATTTGTGTAGTGTTAAGTTAGAAAATATTAAAACTGAAATTGAAGATAATGCAATGGACATTGAACCTATTGAAGAAAAAGATCAAATAAATGAATAAAATATTCATTTATGTTGAGTATTTTATTTATTTACATGAATTTAAATATATATTACTCAATTAATTGAATTGTAATAAAGTAAGTAGCCTGTAATACATGTATTTATACTTAAAATAAACGACTGTTGAATTTTTTATTTAATGCTCTATTATTAAATTTATTTTTAGTAAACTCATAAAAATTATGTATACATTTAGAGCGAATTACATACTATAACTTTCCATACAGTCGAGAAGTTTTTTCTGGCTGCTTAAAATTTCATTAAGTTTTTGATGAAAACTAATTACTTGTGTATATCTTTATTATGAAATATATATATATATATATATATATTCCATAATATGTATAAGGGCATTAATGGAGGACATGGCTATGTATATCGGGTGGCATTTGTAGATTTTGCAAATTTGCACATTTTGTTCAGCGGTCGCGAAGTCTGCATGATATAAAATTTAAAAATGGATCTAATTTTCAAGCTATTAATTTTGTATGTTTAAACTCTTTAAAATAAAATACAATAATAATAGTCGCGCGAGAGATATTTGCCTCGTATGGACATCTGTGAATGACACTATGATTGAATTTATCTCGATTTTTATTCAATTTCGTTGTTATTTCGAAAAAAAGTCATCGCAGGCATATGATTAATTACTTGTAGAACTAATTTATCATTAGCAATGTTTGGTTGTTGTGTCAATTAGTATCTTTGACCTTTTTTTAATATTCAATGTCAAATATTGTTTATATAATATGTAGAACAGAGAAGAATCCCATTGTTCCTATAGTTGGACAAAGACAATTGGCCGATCCGAGATTAGTTCACTGCGGCCGACGCAAGTGATGACGGTAACTGGCGCACTTGTAATTTATTTTACTGCTGCCGTCGCGAAAGTTGTTATGTAACATGGAACAAAGAGAATGTTTGCCATTATAAAGTTAAAAATGGTTTCATTTTTTAAATTTTATACTGTCCAGAGTCTTCGTGACCACTGACAAAAATGTGCAAATTTGTAAAACCTAAAAATGCCATCTTGTGTAAATACCCATGTCCTCTATGGATACATTTATGCAAATCCCCGTATCTATCCTAATATTCGCCGAATTTAGCGAAAACTTGTAAATTTCATAAATAAGAAGTATTTTTTCAACCGTTTAAAATTCATTAAGTTGTCAATGAAAAAAGTCATTTATCTGATTTCACCGTTTTTAGGAAAATCTATTTCTAGTAGCTAATTTTATTGCTTAAAATGCGGAGCGTAAAAATGTCTATTTGCAATTATTTTCTAATAGTCTAAATTTGGTCCGCGATTATATGATATGATTTAAATGAGATTGTTTGATATTAGTAAAGGATAATAAACGATATTAAAGATGTAAATGTGTGTTTGAATTCTTCCGTCTCATTTGGATCGTTCTTTTATAGTTCATTGACTTTTCAAAAATTACTATATATCAAAATATCTATTTCTTATTTACGACTCGTACTGTTTAATTATATTAATGACTAATTCAATTAAAATATAACTATTCTGGTATTTTATTTTTGATAAAATAAACGTATATAAAACGTTTGATGCATGAAATGATGAAGTAACGCTGATATTTTCAAAGAATCTGTCTTTATTTAATTGGAAATAATTTCTCGGGATTTAAGTCGTTGAAATTATTACGTAGCGCAAACAAGATTAAATATGTTTACAACATCGTAGTAATTACATAAAAATTTGGTATAAAAACGGCAAATTTGGCCGAGTTGTTCGTTAGTAATTAATCTAGGAGTGTGTTCGTCGGTAGTGTATATTATAACTTTCGCTGCAGAAATTGAAATCAGTAACAGGTATGTTTTTTAAACCGGCATTTTTTCTATTTATGCAATTATGTATATATTACTTGTTGATATA
>CP092096.1:26340000-26382500 GCA_029203775.1 Neoneuromus ignobilis
GATGAAAATCTGTATTTAAAATTCAACAAAGATATACATTTAATAAAATAAAAATAATTAATAAATGATGCCTTACTTTATTGATTAAATTGAATACGTTCAATTTAAAAAAAAAATGTACAATATGGAATCACACATATATGTTTATTAAAATTAAACTAACAATAATTTCGTACATCACATTTAAGACTATTAACGAAACACTTATAATCGGTAATCGCAGCTAATATATTTATATATATATTTTTTTTATAAAACTTAATGTGTGTATGTGTGTATATATATATATGTGTTATTTAAAACAAAATTGATATATATTGACATTCTAGACTACTTAAATGTATTATCAAAAAGTTCTTATTTCTTAAAATCACTTATTTTTTTTGTTAATGATAAAATTTCAATACTTACTTGTGTTTATTTTGAAATAGGCATTAAATAACTAGTACTTGAGAAATTTTAACACATTATTCATTAATTCAACATACTATTAAATTACAAAATACGAATATTTTCTTTTAAAAATAATCTTATTTTGATAGTTTACATAAAAACAACTATTGTATATTTTAAATTTATTGAAAAACTCAAATCATTCATAAATATTTCTCATTTCATTGCAATATTATGAATAGTTCATAAATAGGTCTATTTAAAAACAGACATTTTACAGTCATAACACACCATACTTTCGAATTAAAAACTAAGAAATTAACATTACAAATCACTTAAGTCGACAGCATCGACATGAGGTGTTAATTCTTCTACGACTGTTACAGTTTTTTTAAATTCTTCACTTGATTTTTCTCTAGGAAAATCTAATTTTGCCCAACTTCCTGCTTCGGCCTTATGTAATTTTATTTCTACTTTGGTTCCGAACATCGACGCTCTGCTCGCCGATACGTCGACGATCTGCAAATATAATTTAAAATCACGTAGAAAAAAGATCGAAACGAATCCGACGAACGGAAAACGTACGCTTCTCAGTTCGAGATCCAATTTAAATTCAGCGTTCGCCAGTAAAGGAAACACTAGATTAACGCAGAGCCTGATCGGATTCACCAGAACGGAACTACGACGAGGGCAATACTGTTTCGCATAAATCGAAACTACGACGGACGTCGGCGTCTGATGCCAATCCCACCGACAAGTGACGCTGGAAGCGTTCGACGTCTATAAAAAAATCACACGAACGAATGAGATCGATACGCGGGTAGAAATACACACGGGTAGAAATATAACGAACCTCTTTTATCCATTTATGTTTGCCCGTTTCACACCCGACTTGATTTAAAAACACGTCGAAATCCGACGTCCGTTTACAGCAGCACGACCAATATTTGAGACCTTCGTGAAAAACAGGATATCCGGAATGATGAACGCACGGAGTTTCATCGATTTCAGGACCTGTGTAAGATGTTCCACAACCGCCATTCTTACACAATGTTCCGATCGTTATTTGATCTCTATCTGGTGTAGAAATATTTGCTGTTGAAACAAAATCTTGATGTTCGACTGCAGGTGCTACTTCAGTTGCGATTGAAACCTAAATTATACAAGATTTTTATATTACAAAAAAAATAATAATTTTTAATAATAACATAAGAGAGTTATTAAAATTTTGTAATATATTATTCATTATTACATTTTTTAGTACTGAAAATTATTAAGATAATGCTTACATACATATAATTCAATTTATAAATATATATATATATATATTTACGAATTGAATCGTATGTATGTATATTTAGAAGAGAAAGAACTCTCCCAAAAGACAGGTATTTGAGAAACCTCCATTTAAAAACGGATAGAAACAAAATGATAATAACGGTATGTAAATATGCTTATAGAATATAAACATATATACCAAAGGAGAATCAAATGGTGGTCGTTCAAGCGAAGGAGCTGTAATTGGTTTTGGCATCGGTTTTGATGATTCCACTAGTTCATTGATAACTTTTTCATCGACCTCTGGCTTTTTTACCTCTGGAGGTTTTACGTTTGAATGAAATGAAACCATGCATCCTTTGATATTCAAAAATTCTGTGAAATCTGTACATCTTCTGTTGCAACATGACCAGCCTTTATAAGCATCATGGAAAACCGGTTCACCAGGATGAAATCGACAGCTTGCTGTAACGAAACATTCTGCTTATTGCTCATAAAAATTTAAAATAACATCTCCTTAATCAGCAAATAGGGTCATATCAGACTGTGCTTACCATACCAGTAAAATTCATAACATAAAAAATGAAATATTAAGGTCTACATAAAAGAAAATGAAAACAAATGTTCATATTAATAAGATACCGAAGATGAGATTTGTAATTAAATAATTCTTATAACAATTTATGTACATGGAATTTTCTGGATAATTTAACGATAAGTAAGGTTAAAATAAAAATTACTTACTTTCTGTATTAACTTCGGGTTCATATTTTAGACCGCATCCACGGTTATAACATTGTAATATTTCATCCACATTTGGCATTTTTCTTATTATTCCTGTATGAAAAATATATATATTAAATACTCTCACACATCCAGACACAACTTGCTATACTCATGAACTAATTTCAGAAAGTATACCATACGTAATTGGAGTAGATAAAATTTATATGGAAACAGAATAACAAATTTATTATACAATATAAAATTGAATAAAAACATTTAGATAAATTAAAATGTAAAAGAAAAATGTGTAATATAAATTTTATAACACTATAGAAATAAAAATTTATATCATGCGATCTAATTTCCCTTGTTTTTGAATTGCAAATCGTATATCAAAAGCAGTTTCTTGAACTCAACCACAATTCAAGACCATTTACTTTTAAATGAATTAATAGTAAAATGAAAGTCGATATGCACTATCATATATGCAAATTATATAGAAAAAGGAATACAAACATATCATCTAGAAAACACATCTTTTATATTTATATATATATATATATATATATATATACACACACACACACACATAAATACACACTTACCTATAGACCAGTTAACTGTACAATCATCCTCAGAAATAAGTCAAATAAAACAACAATTCGTGAAGAGTTTTTTTTTAATATCTGATAATTAACATTATAACAAAAATGGCATAATAAAGTATCATTGCTTCAGTCATTAAAAAAAAAGTAACTTCCAAAATTAGACAAAATTATAAACACAAATTTATTCTCAATTTATAAACATTTCATTAGCATGATAAAACCAACAACAATATTCAGTGTTTTTAAAAATCCATTAATCAAAATACCTTCATTATATTTATACAACTTTCAGCATTAAATATGTATTGATGTTTAGTTTGAAATATAGCCTGAAACAGTGTAAAAAAATTTTATTTATTCATTTCTACGATATATACGTAAAAAAATATAACTTTTTTCAGAGGCAGATATTTCACACAAACATCAATTAAATTCAAGAACCTACATTATTGTTTTGATAAATTGTAGCTGGCCATCATGGATTATATAATAAAAAAAACATTGTAAATCTTAAGTTGCAATAATTAGTACATATTTTAAAACAACTTGAAAATATCAATTTAAAGCTATAGTTTCCATTACAAAAATAGTTTGTTTTTTTTTTTTGAAAATCAATAATTTTAATTACTTGTAAGTCCATTATAAATCTTAGTAAACCAAGGCCTTGTTTCAAACTAGTCTGAATTTTTCAAATGATTTCGCTTGAAAATAGTAAATTCATATTGATTAATAAAACTAATCAAATTTTATATAAATAAAGAATATTTCACAGTTGAGTGTGTATGTGTGTATATATATACAATAAATACACATACACACACACACACATATATATACATAACATATATATTAAACACAAATACTTGAAAACCAAGGTTTATAATGGATATACAACATGAAAAACATTATGAACACAAAAAAAAAAAAAATTAAATTTTACTCTTCACTTCGTGATTATCAAAGAAAAGAATTTTATATTGAAAATCCACCCGAAAAAATGATTTTCGCGTCAATACAAATCACGAATGATAGAACAAACATCTTATAGGTTGCCGTAAACAAACCTATAACAAAGACACGAAATATCAACATTGAGTTTCAATTTTATGTTAATTTTTAAAAATTGCCTCGTTGCCGTAATTAACAAATTTGATATAACGACGACATACACGAGGTCACGTCGAGATACGGGCGATTTAGGATTTCGAAATAGAATTTTTCAACGTTCGATAACGTTCCCCCTCCGAAAGTGAATTCGATCGCCCGATATACCTATCTCGGACGTACTTCCCGCTCGTCGAGTGAAGCCCGAAGAGCGAGGCTCGGCCCGTCGTAGCAAAGAGGAAACCGGACCGATAGTTCATGCCCGTCTTTGCTCGTGCCGGATCTCTTAATGTACAGGTACGTATTTTCGCTACATTGCACCTTATATAAACACTTTTTTGATTTGAATTCCGTCGATACAGAACGTTAGCATTGGCATTGTAAATTATAAATTTTATTTTTTCATGTCGCCCCGCTCCGTAGAGTCTGTAAAAGCAGTTTATACCGCAATGCACGGATCACTTAAAATAGTTTGTATCGAAGTTCCGTGCTCGAAACAAAAACACAAAAAAAAAAAACACTATTGTCTTCCGATTCTAAGAATTCATTTCGACGACAATATCGTATTCATACGAATAAACGACACCGGCGCGACGGTAAAGAAACCGAACGGAACCGACTCCGGTCCGGACGAGATCCGACGGGTGGTGACAGAGATCCGAACAGGCGTCGACCGTTCGAGGTCGGAACGTATCCGCAGATTATAAAAAACGCAACGGATAGATAACGAGCTACGTTCCTCGACCGACAGCGCCGAGTCGAAGCGATATAGAAATAATTTCAGTTTTTAATTTAAACCACACGGTTCAGACAATATAAACGCACGTGCGGGCTCTTAACATTCGGCCCGAGCAAATGTCCACTGTACGCCCGTTCATTATTTACTGACGTCGCCTTCTTCGAATTCGCGAGATTCGCCGTCGAATTTCGCGACGTACAACGACGGATCGATCACCTTCGGGATCGGTTTGATCTCCGTACCGAGTTCATGCTCTATCCGGTGTAGCGCGAATCTATCTTCGTACGTGATGAGATTGATCGCTATACCCAAATGTCCGAACCGTCCGGATCTACCGATTCGGTGAAGGTAAGTCTCTGCCATTTTCGGAAAATCAAAGTTAATGACGACGTTGACCGCTTGAACATCGATGCCTCGTGTGAATAAATCCGAACAGACGAGATTCCGGCACATGCCCGATCGGAAATCGTGGAATACGCGGTTCCTGTGCGCTTGTGCCATTTTCGCATGTATGTAATAACAACAATAACCGAGTTCGGTTATTTTCTTCGCGAGCAACTCGACTCGTTGCGTCGAATTACAAAATATTATACTCTGGTTGATTTGAAGTTTCGAAAATAACGTATTCAGACAGTGCACTTTCTGCCTTTCTTGGACGAAAGCATAATATTGCGTCACACCTTTGAGCGTGAGTTCCTCCATAAGATTTATCTCGTACGGATCGCGTAAGTGTTTTTCCATAAATTGTTTGACACTGAGCGGAAACGTAGCCGAGTAAAGGAGGATCTGTCTTTCGTGCGGCAACCTTGAAATCACATGGTCGAGCATACCTTTAAAATCTTGCGACAGCAATTTGTCCGCTTCGTCGAGGACGAGCATCCTGCACTGGTCCGTATTGGCGACTGAAAACAAAACACGTACGTTTAGATACGAACCGCAATCTTTATTTCCACGCTCGTATCCAATGAAATTCAGTTAAACGGTATCAATCACGAGAACGACTGAAGGGGAATCCGACGAATATCATCATAAAAAAACAGGCGGCGGCGATAACGAGACGTATAGAAAAACATTTACCTTTTTTATCCATGAGATCTAGTATTCGTCCGGGTGTTGCAATGATCAGTTGAACTTTCTGATATATACGCATTATGTCATCTCTGAGATTCGTGCCGCCCGTTGTCACCATGACTTTGATCTCCATATGCTTCGCGAGTTCGATACATATCTGACTCGTCTGCAGCGCGAGTTCTCGTGTAGGGACGATAACAAGCGCCTGTATATAGTCCTTTTTCGGATCTATCTGTTCGAGTATAGGAATACAGTAAGCGCCGGTCTTTCCCGTACCGTTTTTCGCTCTCGCCAGGACGTCTTTTCCGGACAGAGCGATCGGTATCGACGCCTCTTGGATCGGAGACGGCTTCTCCCATCCTTTTTCGAATATTCCCATGAGAAGTTCTCTTTTAAGACAGAATTCTTCGAATTCGTTTCCTCTCGTGTCGGTCACATCCTACGAAATAAAATCGATAGAAATAAATCGAACACGTGAAACCGAATCGGAAACACTCACGCTCGTTTTTATTCTCCTATCTTTCGGTGGGATTTTTAACTTCGATTTCCATCCCATATCGTCTGTTTTTTCAACGTCACTGAAAACACAAAAACTAGAAAATGTATACGGTTTACGAAGTCCTAAATTCACACAAAAGAAAATAAATTTACGTTTTATTCTGTAGATTATTTACAACACTGTGATTGTTCGAATTGACGTGAGTGTCCATCATCGTAGACAATAAATTACTCCGGTCGTCCTTCTATATTTAGGATATTTAAGTTTTCAAAAAATTCAATTCTGAAAACAATATAATTATTTTACAAACTACAAACGAAACGATTTTTTTTTTTTATAGTGTATTACTTTCTTTCTAAACTCGACTAAAACACAAACGTATATCTGATACTCGAATCCCTTACGACTATTTATATCGTTTTCGAACAAGAATGACACTCGAGATAGCGGAGTGTCTATAAAGACGATTACGAGATAATGCAAAAATCAGAGGTTGACAATTTGCGTATGTCCCATTACTTCGCTCTAATGAAAGGAAATTTTCCAAGGTAACAAAATTTGAAAATAATACGGAAAACGAGACTATATTATTACAGAACGCACGTCTGGTAACATTTTAATAATCAGATTGAATACGACATTAAGATGATGAACGATTATCACAATTATTCTGTGTACAATATAATCATAAAATTAAAGATGGCTAACGATGTCGAATAGTGAGAGGAACGAATGTAAACACGTACGATAAATTAAATCGGACGAGTAATTTTTTCCGTTCGGCATTATTTAAAACACAACTAGTAACATAAACTATTTATTTTTCGAACATATATCGTTTTAAATGTGTCAATAGACCATACCTGATATGATCAGCTTCTAAAACGATGCCAGCAAAGAACGGTCAGCAATTGTAGTTCACATATCATATGAGTGTGTCGCGGCGACTTCTAGCGGAAAACGGCAACGATTGACAGAAACGTCGAGCGATGAGTTGGTGGAAGGAGGGGACGAACAATAAAAAGAGAGAGCTGTCGATAAACGTATTGTTTTACTACTCCGCCAGGCAGTGTGAAAGTAAAGGCTTATGTATAAGAATCATCCAAATGTGACGCCTAGGTTTGTGTTTTATTAAAAGGAAACTACATGTTTCTTTTTAATAAAACACAAATTTAAGCGTCACATTTGAACCCTCTATGTGTGCGTGAGTATATATATATAAATATATATATGTACTTATATATATATATATATATATATATATATATATATATATATATATATATATATATATATATATATATATATATATATATATATATATATATATATATATATATATATATATATATATATATATATATATATATATATATATATATATATATATATATAGACATGCCCCAAGAGGATCGGCCGCCCATGTGCGAAAATATTTCTGCCGTCCCCATTCCCAAATTGCACTTTTTCCATACCAGACTATTAAATGATATTTATTAACTTCAAGGGAAAGAATAATCGAAATTGAATGCATTTAATATTGAGACAAACTTAATTTCATCTTGTTCGCATGTAAAACGTGTTTTATGAAATAAACAACACTCGGTTACCTTTAATTTGTTTTATCAAATTAAAGGTAACCGAGTGTTTTTTTTTTAAAATCGGCCGCCCCTAAAGCTCGGACGCCCGTGTACATTGCACATATGGAAAGGGCGGACCTGTACCTATATATATAAACTATAAAAGGATTTACATTCTATCTCGACACTTAATTGGCCAATATGAAGTTACCCCCGCAGGTAACCTGGAGCTCCGCTGGCCAAACATCGCGCGACAGGTCCACTTCATGGGACCTGGGAAATACTCCACTAAGAGCTTAACATCAAACCAAGAAACAACCAAGTTATTCAAGCAACTAGAGTAACTGCCTCAAACGAGGTAAAAACTCTAAACAACTGACCGGAAGGTCGTTGCTACTGTACATGCTCGACACTTAAACCAACTTTAATATAAGACAATGATGGCATTGTTATCAAAACAAATAGTAAAAAAACATACGGGCTGTTGCTACACGTTTTCAGTTTAGATTAAAAAATGTATATATATATTTGTTATTTTTTCTATTTATATTATATATAAATAATACATCAATATACAATCGATATATGTTTAGTATAGAATTTTTACCGTTTATCGTGCGTTCTCACTCGGAATCGAATCTACGTCTATGTTCGATTCTATTCGGACGGGCAGTAAATGTTTTATACAATCCGACACGAGTTCGACGTCCAGTGTCGACAGTTTCGCTTTTTCGATTTCGAGCGCGGCCGTGTTCAAATGTTCGGCGATGACGGACGGAGGAAATATCGCAGCGATGCAGCGTTCGATGTGCGGTACGAGTTCGCGGACGAAACATTCGACGAAATAAGAGAACTGTTCGGCGGCCACGTCCGTAAACGCCTGACGTTCTTGTCCGTAAAAGACTAGGATCGTCCGTGCGACCGACAAGAGCGAACGTCTAAGGGTGTCGATCGTGTCCCCGACGAGAGACAGAGGAGCGCACGTTCGTAGGTCGTTGAGCGCAGCCAGAAGACCGTTACAGTATTCGGCCAGAGGATAGAAATTCAGTACGCCGTCGAGGTTGCCGTGCTCGTCGGACGGCTTCCTGATGGGAAAGATTCTGTCGATCAGCGTGAAACGTTCGATGTCGCTTTCGAATTTCGTCGTTGCCGTGCGTACGGCTGAATCGAAAATAGCGAACGTTCTCTCTGCGATGATCGGTTCGACGAGGGCACGGAAATCGCATCCTACTCGGCCGAACGATAAACCGAAAAACGAGCACTGTTTCGCGATCGAACCGAACGAAGACACGTCGGCATTTGCGATATCTCGCTCGAGTGTCACGAGAAACTTAGATATCTAAAATAAAAATGTTACACATAGACGTACATCGAATTCAATTAATTAACTCACTTTTTCAAGCGTCCAACTCTGAAATATCGCTGTTATATCCGTATCGTCGTTTTTCAAACGAGTCGTGGTTGGACGATCGTCACCGAATATCGCTCCGTACTGAGTGATTACGTGGAAAATACGTACTCTTGAAAACTCTATTGTTTTACTAGGATTTCGACCCCCTATTTATAGAAATAATAATGTTAGTTATTTTTGCGATTGTTGAAAAATTAAAGTGGCCGCTAGGACGCGAAGAAAGAGAGAAGGACATGACAATTTACACACATAGAACACGCGCAGGCCGGACACAAAAAGTTATAGTGATTATAACAAATTGTAGGGAATATAACAATAATATTATTTAAAAAAATACACATGAACACAAATAAATTATCATTCCCAATACCACAAGTTGTTATAAAGTTTTCAATAATTACTTATTGTTCACATAAATGAATTTAACCCCAACACCACAATAGTTTAAAGTGTTCAATAATCACTTATTATTTATAATTATATAGTATATAATTATATCAGCTAATTAATTTCAATGGCGACGCCATCATCATCAGAGCTTTTCTTATATTTTTTTTATTAAAAAAAAAAACTTATTGTTCATTTTGTTGTTTATAACAAAGGGCTAATGTACATTTTAATGGCAATATCATCATCATCATCATCATCAGAGTCTTTTATTGTTACAGAATCTAGATTAGTTGTTTAAATCTACTTATATACTATTTTGTATTCTATCTTTTTCAATCCATCTCCAACTGGGGGTTGACTTTCTATTTATTTTATCAACAATATTTGATTATTGATAACACAAATAATAAAAGTCAACAATCAATTAGAGGTAGATCGAAAAAAGATAGAAAAACACAAAATAGTATATAACTAAATTCAAACAATCTAGACTTAATGCTGATTTTTGCAAATTTTCCTTACAAAAACCCTCAAAAACAATAAAAGTTAAATATTAAGCTAAATAAGAACATTCATGTATATTCAAATAGGTAGATTATTATAAATAGTATAGCTGAAGAATTTTTACATTTTCATCTCATATTAAAATTATATTGTATTAAATGTAAAATTATTCAGATCGATAAAACTTTATTCTTTATTATTAGTCTAGATAACAATAAAAAAAACTGATGATGCATTGCCATAAAAACGGGCATTAGCCCTTTATTGTAAACAACAAAGTGAACAATAAGTAACTATTGAACACTTTGTAACATATTGTGATGTTGGAGGATAATTCATTTGTGTCGAGGTGAATTTGTTCACAGTTTCAAAACAAACAGTAAAATACATGATTTAATAAAGAACAATATACAAAATAGAGTGTATACCCGGTTCGTTCTCGATTTCTTCTAGAGAAGTATGCAGCCACGCATCTCTCGCTTGTAAAAACTTTAAACGTAACTCGGCTTCTGAAAAAACTTTCATACGTCTCAGGTGACCGACAGCACGTAAGCAATCTCCTAATTCTACATCTGTTCGTAATCTCGACAACAAACGCATCATCGTCGCCGATCGTAATTCTTGTACTTCATCGAGTAAGATCTGTAAATATATCGGATCCTGTGATCGGATTTTGTTACGAAAAAAATTAGGCATTGATAATTACATCAAAAATCCGTATGTCTGGATGTTTTGCAGCTGTTCTTTCAATAAAATCAGCAGTGTCGAGCGCATCATCGTATCTTCCATCCTCGATCGACTTTTCCATCAATCGTGGTAATTCTAAAATTTCGATTAATTTTGCATTCTTCGCGAGAGTTAAAGAACTGAACTTGCGATGCACTTCTATATCTTTCGATTCAGTACGAAAATCATTGCATCGGACTTCGAAATTCGGCAGTCTAGCGACGAGTTCGTCGAGTTTGGATTCCGTATTTCGAAATCGTTTATATATTTTACGTGAATTTTCAGCAGTCTCTATAAATTTTTTATAATCGGTCACAGCGAGATCTCGAACTTGATTCGACACATCAGCTATTTTTTCTGATAATTTTTGTGGCTCTTTAATTAATTTATCGACATCGAACGAGCCGAGTTGAAGAATATATTGATAAAAATCATTTTTATCGTCCCACTTTTCTAAAAAATAATAAAACAATTTTTTTCTTACAATTTAGGTTATGTTCCAAATATTGATTTACTTTTTACCTGCTATACGGTCAGGTAGTAATTTTAATATAGGTTGAATATCTTCCATTATTGTTTTTAAAATGTTTTTTGGTATAGAATAAAAATAATATTTAAAATGTAACCTCACATAACATTCACAAAGCTACATATGCAAAAACATTCACAACATAATGGTACTGCAATTCTAAAACTTGCCAACTCAGAAACGTTATTATTTATTTACTTATATATCTTTCTAATTCTACTAATGATCTTAATAAAAACCGTTCAAATTTACCTGTTATTAAACTTTGTACTATCAACCCTATATACAAAAATTGTTTGTTTACTACTATTAATTTATTAAGCAATGAAAGATTTTAGCAAAGGAAATTCTGTTTCCTTAAAATAACTATTTTTAATTTATTATGAGCAAACAATAAAAAATATCGATCAAAAATATATTACAATAAGTAATATAGACCTGTAATATACACTGCCGCACATAAGTCATGGCACACATAAGTAACAAGCAATTTATTGATATAATTCAATGAAGTTGTTAAATTACTAAAATATATATTTAATTGAAAATAAATATAATATTCATTGTATTCTTGTATTTCTAACACAATTCTCTGAAAATTTCGATTATCCTTTCCTTTGAAGTTAATAAATATCATTTAATATCCTGCCATGAAAAAAATGCAATTTGGGAATGGGGGCGGACCTTTATGTCTGTGTATGTGTATATATATATATATGTGTGTGTGTGTGTGTGTGTGTGTGTGTGTGTATATATATATATATATATATATACATATATTTACATATATGTATATATAGGTACAGTAAAAACACACCAATCAATAATAAAAATAAGAAACTTAAAACTTTCATATGCAGATATTTAGTCCATTTCAAACAGACCCCCAAAAACTATTAAAATTCAAATATTGTTGATTACTGATAAAATAAATAGAATCAACCACCAGTTAGAGATAGACTGAAAAAATATAGAAAAAGAAAATAGTAAATAAGTAGATTTAAATAATTAGTCTAGATTTTAAAACAATAAAAGACCTTCATAACGATGCCATCAAAATACACATTAGCCCGTTGTTGTAAACACTAAAATGAACAATATTATCTTTTAAAATAACTGTATCGTACATAACGTAAATAATTTTATTTAATTAAAATGTCATATTCCTTATGGAAAACAAAATATAAAATATATTAAAAAAAATACTTAAAATTGAGGAAATAAAAATATAGTACGTTACATAAATATGTACATTAACGATTACTAAATAAACTGGTTAAAAGTTCTGGTCGTGTCATTTCAAGTTTATAACAATTGGTAATATCTTGAATTTTTAAACGTCTCCGTACATGAGGCGGTTGATACCTGTTTAAAAAAAGATACACGTCGTATTGAATATTTATAATCACGAATGCAACGTAATAAAAATCTCACATGTCGCAATCCAATCGCCTTCTTCTGGCCATGTTGAGTGCGGTTTGACGGATAAGCGGACCGGCCACTTTGTTAGAAAGTACCATTCCGTCAACTAGAGGTGTCGCGAGATTCATGCGTCCGGTCGGCCCTTTCAGTCGTACTCGTAACAAACCGGACTTTAATTCATGCAAGAATATTATAAAAACGTCTCGACTTTTCGTTGTAAAATTACTTTCTGCACCGGTTTTTGTACCGTCGAGTAAATCGTCTGAGAAAAATTGAAATGTCGATAATACGGGTGAATTAAATTAGCACGAATGAGAATTTTACGTACCTATTGGAAAACCGAGGTGATCTTCAAAACTTTCGAGCCAAGCGACGACAATTTTGAGATCGACATGAACTCCGGATTGCGATCGCATCACGTTACGACGTCTACCTGATTCGCCTTGTCCTGTCGACGGTTGACGCTCGAATTCATTTGACGAACGTTGTTTATTAAAGCTTTCGTCTGTAGATCCTGACTCGTACCAGTCTGAAAGAAATAAATGTATCAAAATACATTTTATCTCGGATAAATATATCTCGACGAACTTTTGAATTGGGCCGCCTCAAACGATGAAGGATCATCGCTAAGACTGTCACTGACTCGACATCGAGTCGGAACTACGAAAGCTATTTCAGAGCTAGCATCTGCCCAATACAGAACTCGTTTTTCGCCGTTATATAAGCTTCCACCGTGTTCGGTTGTATCTGATGGCCTATGACTTAATTCTCTGGGCTCAAAACGCCAACTTGTAGCAATATTACCAGTCCATCCTATAAAAGTAATTATATATATATACATATATATATATATATATATATATATATATATATATATATATATATATTGATATATATTGATTATATAATATATATTGATTATTGATGAAATAGTCAACCACCAGTTGAAGATGGTATCACCATTAAATATATATTTGAATAAATTATATTCATGGACATTAAAACTGGCAAACATTCAGACTGAAATAAATATATAATCAAATATATATTATGATATTTTGTTAGAGTATATATCAAATATATAATCTGAGTTTTTTCATTAAATTAAATTATCAATTATACCGGGATGATGAGAAACATCAACAGGCCATCCTAGCGAGGATAAAAATTGTAAAAATGTTGTAGAAACATTCGATTCATGTGTTACATTTGAAACAATTTCTTCTGCCGTACGCTGTCCCGCAGCGACATAAAATATGTGAGCAGTATCGCACGTACGTGTACTCATTCTATCTAATGTTTCGAGTTCAGCCCGAAATCCACGTTTTAAAGAATCGAGCGCTATCAAAGTCGGAACTGTAGTTTCCTGTTTAATAAACGAATGTATTAAAATATTTTCGTATAGAATCGTTCGACAACTAAAACATTCACCTCTGTTATTCCATCGTAAGAAATAAATCCAAAATGAGATAAGAAGAGACGAGCAGTTTGAAAATCATGGCATACACGTGGAGGTAAACATTCAGCTGTCCGTCCTCGTTCGGCATCGGCATGATCGTCTTTTAGAAACGCAGTTTCCAACGAATATTGCCGCTCTAATAAACGATCAAAACCGTCACGTTCTTCGGATTTCAAACCGGGAGGAGGATCGAGCGGCCGAAGACAAGTATCTCTATGCAAAACGTCTTGAAATATATTTCCAAAACTTTCGTTCATTTATACTTACACTTTAAATTCCGGTATCCGGTCGACAGTGTCTGGAAAATAAGATTGACGGACATGCGGACCGACAGGAGGATCGTGCATCGGGACCGGACGACTCGATGTCGGGGCGTGATATTTAGAACCGGATCTGTATCTCGGTAAGTGCCGTTGTTGCATGGTCCAGGCGTACCGTCCGAAAGGACCGCGGACGACCACCGTTACAGTCGGTTGTGGATCCTGATCGTTGCCGAGCGGTTCTTCTAGTAGCGCGAGTATGATCGAATCGTCCGATACAAAATATCTAAATTGGCCTACGGCGGAATCGCCGTCGTCGAACCGTGAATCACGATATTTCGACAACGAAGCTTCGTCGAGGAGCGATGACGGAGATTCCGGTTCGCATTCGCTCGGAAAATAACCGACGTGCTCGAGAATAACCGATAATAAATGTTCCGCCGATTCCCGAACACGCATCGAGGCCGGTTTAGGTCTTTTATCTGCTTTCATACAAATAGGTTCACCCGGTTTACCGATCGATTTCGTGCCCGATATACCTAGTTCAGCGACTTCGAGTGCAGTATATAAACAATCTTTATCGCGTAACAAATACGGATGTGCAATGAGCCACACTGAACAACAGTGAAAAGCTGCAACTATGGTCGAATGTAAATCCTTAGAATGAGCTGGCGGAGGACGCCAACATTGATATATTATGTAATCACAAAGCCATTTAACAGCACGTTTACATTCGAGAGCATCTGTGAATAAAGTGATCTTTGTGTATTTTATTATTTTTAATCGAGGCCGTAGTGATATTAAAGGCTTACCGGATTCTCGTACGTGAATTCTCGCAAGACCCATCAATAACTCGAGAGCTGCAAGAGATACATTAAGATCCGTCTTCCAAGAAGATATCAATCGATGGCATACCAGATACGTAGCTCTCACGAATAAAGCATGAGCTGAATCTATGATAAAATAAAAATATTTTATACAAAATACTCTCGTTTATATATTTTATATAATAAAAAACATAACCGGTATGATTATTAAATTGACACCAAAGTATATGGAAATTTACTTTTATTTTAAGATTAAAATATATTTTAAATGAAAATAAATTTTAAATATTTTATGCTCGATAGCTTTTTTTAGAAAAAATATTTAAATTAATAAATAAGTACTTACACAGTTCAATTAATTGATAAAAAAATACTGTAATATATATTAAGTTTTTAAATTTTGTCATTTGATAATTTTTTCTAAATTTTTTAAGTATTTGAAATTTTATCTTTAGACTAGCCATAAATTAAAGCATGAGAGATTCTTTTAAATCACTTATCTTTTCACTAAATACAGAAATAAATAAATTTGAAAAATGTAAAAAAAATAACATTTTCAAAATAAATTGAAAAATCAAAATTTAACAACGATAAAAAATAACATACTTTTTTTATCTACTTATAAAGAAACACCGATGAAATAAAATGATATTAATCCCATATACTTTTGTGCTACACTTATATATTGAAAATTAAAGTACCGATGAACGAAATCATAAAAGATACAAGCGAGAAAAGAACGAAGAAAACATGAAAAAAGCACGGTCAGCATTACCGATCGGATGAGTAGATTCCGAAACGTGCAAGTCGTGCGAGACCGTGTCGTCAGGAAGACTGTGATAATCAAACGTTGAAGAGTGAGCAGGATTTCCGAACGTGCTTGTTGATGACGCTCCTGCAGAATCGGACGCTACACGAGCACATGCGAAACAAACATAAGCTGACAAAACAAATAAACGTACTGAAGCGAAAACGAGCAGAATTGCAGCCCTCAACAATTATCAAAAGCAAACTCAAAGAAAGAAAAAGCATTTGTAAAACAATCGATTCTTTTTTTTTAAAGCTCGATTAACCTCTTAAGTGAACATAACGTGGCAAATGTTAATCACCGCTACTTTGTCCTTCTGTTTCTGGTTTTTTACATTACGTTTGTGTTTGTCTTACGTATATAAATCATCTATAAGTTATCGTTCTGAAGTATTCGTTTGTATTCGCACTATGTTATTTACATGATATAAAATTTTCCCACTTAAGAGATTAATAAAATTTATATCACTTCAAATGAAGAAAAAGAAAAGACATTATAAAAATCAAAAGCAAAATTTATCAATTAGATTTAAAAGTACTATTCGATTAAAATGAAACTGGCAAATTCACTTTAACATAAATAAATTATCAGCTTCGACACAAGTCGATCATCTCCAACCGAGTCTACATTTTAAAACAATAAAATAATTATTCAACACTTTATAATATATTAAGGTGTCGGGGGTGATAATTCATTTGTATTAAAATGAAACTAAGTTATTTTTCATTTATTTTTTTTCAAACGGTCAAAACATAATTCTGTTGAATATTCTAATAATTCGGATGTGCACGATTTACAATTTGTCTAAAAGTAAAATTAGCCATTCAAAATCGACAATCAAATGTTCGAGAGCAAACGATAAAAAATACATCTAGTTACTATTTTTATCTATGGGTACATAAAATTTGTTGTGCCGCAATCCGTTCATATCTACGTCTCTAACCGGAAGACAGTAGATTAGAGGTAGGCTCCGATGAATCGTGCGACGGCCGAGAACACGATTCTGCAGTTTCCGACATCGCCGAATCCTGTACGCTGAGTAACAGTCCGCCGAGTAGCATGTGTGCGTTATACGCATCGGTTTCGACTTGTAACGCATTGATCAGTAGATTAACGAGTCGAGGTTTGAGCTGTATGAATGTCATCGGTCGGCGATCGATATCGAGACGTCCGGTCACGTTTCCACACGGTTCTCGTATCGGCAAAGTTTCGTAGTGCAGAGGTAACGCAAGCATCGACAGAAGTAAATGAACGGACGCTCTTCTCAGTTCGGTCTTTGAGATATCGGTCAATTTCATTTCGGTCTCTTTTTCCGGTAGAACGGTCTAATTTTCAAATTATGCAGAACGTTAAAATACACATCGTATCTATTGAATCGATCTCTTACTTCGAGCGCTGAAAGAATCGACGGTACGAGCACCTGAACGCCGTCGAGATCGAGTCGTAAAAGATCGGAAGAATTGTATAAAACGGCGACCGTCGTTTCTCCGCATTCTCCGGCAACGGCCGTCGAAAGGCCGTATTTAAGAGCGGCGTAAAAACGTGCTAGGTAAACAGGAAGAATCTCCTCGCCGGTTTTTTTCGCACAGAAAACACGACACAGAGCGCCGATCGCTTCGGCTCGTCCGGCTTCGTATCCTCCGTCGGAAGCGGGTAGAATCGTTCCGTCGATACCGTCGATCACGGTGTCTTCGATCAAAGAACTCGATCTTCTATCTCCGTCATTCGAGAGATCTAAAATTTCAAATTGTGATTTTCAAATAATTTAAAGCACATTTAACATAAAATAAATCAATTGACCACTTGTGCGATTTTCAATCTCTGTCCCTACAAATGCAGCTTCGAATAGCCATTCTCCAAATAAATGTAAAACACTGTTGCATTTCGGCCTGTTTGGAGCTGGAGAAGTTCTTCTATCTTGATGTTGTGATGTAGTAGCTACATAATAATCGACATTATTTATCAGACTATAGTAGAATACTATGCAGGATTTTTGTTTTCCGTAACTTACATGTCATGCTAGATGTAGAAGAAGGCCCTGAATTGACCGTTGATGTTGTTTGCACAGCACCTGATCTAGAACTTGTGAAACTCGCTAATGATGTTTTTGGTAATCCTAAAATATACAGACAGAATATAGAATTTTAATATTATTTTACTATTCGAGAAGAGTAAAACCTTTTGAAGAAGTAGATGAAGCAACACTAAAGCTTTTTGCTAAACGTCTCTGTGTTGGCGGAGTAGCGGAATTTATTTCACTGATATTTGCTTTTTGTTCTTTTCCTTTTTCCCAAACATTCAAAGATGATGAAGAAATATCATCCCATGAATATGTGGATTCGATTCCTATCAAAACAAATTATCTCTGATATTTTCTTTTATAAAAATGAATTACCAAAAAAAATGAATTCGACATGAAAAACTAGTAAAATTGATAAAACAATTACAGCCTGTTTTTCTTACCCAGAAAACCATCTACAAGTGCAGAGAAGCCTTTGACGGCCTTCAAAAAAATTTGAGGAAGATCGTTCAAACACGGATGTTGACTGGGATCGACGGCTTCGTTATGACCTATTGCAAATTGTAAAAACTTATCGGTCTGGCTAACGACAGACGGCCGGCATAAATTAACAGGGTTTCCTATACAATGAAGAAAACGAAACCAACTCTGCGCGATACAATCATCGCTCATTTCGGTCGGTACGAGCTGTAAATCTTCTTCGCCTATACGATAAATATCGATTTTATTATTCTGTACGTTATTAAAATCACCGATTTCATGAAAGATACTCGCTTATCTTCAGTTCAGGAAAAGTCGGCCCGTACAGGAACGATAAGAGCCGGGCCGTCAGTACAAAATTGATACGATTCCACTGTTCGACTAAAGCGACGTGGTGACGCCAGGTCATACAACTTTCACGCATTGTTTTCCAAAGCGGCGGAGATGGAAAACAACGAGCGCATGCTAATAACCATACCTAAAAAACAAACATAAACATAATTCCACTTATAGGACTCTCGATTGAACACGCAACGAATACTTCAAATAACACTCCGAGAACTCTTTCACAGAGTTGATCCAAGACATCATCGTCTTCATTCGGAGGAGCCAACAAAACATCATTAACGGTCAGTAAAAATAACAACAAAGATTCCCAAGTGTCTCGTGTAAAACGTTGAGACGTCCGTGCAAGATTCTGTAAAGTTCTCAATACCCGATGACAAAGAACGGCCTGTTTATTAGTCGCATCTACTCCTGTTAAAAAGTATCGTAGTGAATAATTTATTTGCTCGAGAGTAAACCGATAATTTGTAAACGTACCTTCATCTTTACGAGGTATGAACAAATTACGAAAATCCGCAATCATTTTTCTAGCATAAGGATTAGGATCGTCGCGAACCGGTTTCGGTACGCCCGATTTCGGCGTCGAATCTAGAGCCGAGAGCCATTCGCAATAAACGTTTACGCAATCACGTATGGTATCGTGATCGGATAGCGGCAAAGTCAAACCGTAACAGATTACTTCCATACACCACCGTACCTCGCTGAAAGTATTCATAGAACAGAGATTCATAATCCGCATACGGAACGAACGCCGGTTTAAAAATCTTACCGATCAGTTGTCAACGGACTCGGTTCACCCGATTGTGCTATTCCAAGGTTCGAAGCGAGCTGCCGGACAACCTGCAACGCAACTTCTTTTCCAATACCGGCGTTTAATTTCGAAAGTACACTGCCTCCTTCTTGAGAGCCATTTTGAATCGAGGGCGCAAGCGACGTCCATTCCGAATACATGCCTTTAGTTTCGTCGCTAACCTGAATAGTTATATAAAAATATGTACGTATGCACAGATTTTATACAAATTTTACACAAATATTATATATAATAAATATGCTAGAATTATTTATACTACAAGATAAGCAAAATTATAAAACATAATAAATAAACAAAAAATATAATTGAAAATAAAATGTTAAAATAATGAATTTATGAATTAAAAATATAGTATTTTAAAAATTAACATACACAATTTATTCTTGAAGAAATTACAGTAACTAAACTTTTAAAAGTGAATAATGAATTTACTGAATGTTAATTTCTCAAATTTATATTGATGATTTTATTCTTAAATTGCCATATATATTTTTAATTTACATTTTTCATAACTATGTATTATTTTACAGTTATATTTTATTATTTTAATTTTATTCCAATGAATTAGACAATAATACATTAATAAAAAATAATAATAATTGTACCATATTTTATAAAGTCATATACATAAATCCATTTATTCACTCTGTAATTAACTGAGTAATTATAAAAATGTTATAAAACTTCAATATATATAAAAACATATTAAAAAATATACAAAAACTTATTTTTATTTCATTTATAATAATGCTAATGAATATTTATTAATAATACATAACGATTTTAAAAAAAATTACCATAAATTCAAAACCATACACCATGAAAAAATACATAAATTAACAGTTTGCTCTATTAATCACTCAGTTATAATAATTTCTCATGAATAAGTTCAAGAATATTTTTATATTACTATCATTTCTTTATTTTTTGTTATAACATTAACAAATTCCTAATTAATAAAATACACGATGCAGATTAAAAAAGGCAGAAAAAAGCATTAATTTTTTCAAATGAAATATTAACATTAAAATGTTTCTATGTTATGTACTATTGTAAATCTTTATGATTAAGACTATCATCATTCTTCATTTATAATATTTTATAACATGTTTTGGTAATGTGTATCACCAGGCCCGCCCCAAGGGAATCGGCCGCCCGTTTGTGAAAATATTTCTGCCGCGTCCCCATTCCCAAATTGCACTTTTCCCATGACTGTCTATTGAATATTTATTAACTCAAATTTTCAGAGAAATGTATTAGAAATACAATGAAAGTGTGTGTTTGTATTCGAAAATGGCCTCTCAGTAATATGTAGTTAAACACTATAATCAAGTACGCCGAACAAGTCAAAATATTACATAAGGGCTGATGTGGCTAGACAAATTTAAAAAATATGTTGTTCCATATATCTAAAAATTAAAGGTAACCGACTGTTTTTCTTGGAATTAACCACCCCTAAAGTTCGGCCGCCCGTGTACATTGCACATATATGGAAGGAGTGGGGCTGTGTATTACTAATAGGTAATTGAATTTATACGATATCTAGTAAATGCTCTTTCGAACGGCGTATAAAAAATTAAAATCGAACAAAGCGTTCGAAAAATATTCACGAAAAATGAATGACTTGTATTTTATAGTACTTGAACACAATAAAATAAAATGTTATTTTTACGAGATTTAGGTGCTAGCGCCAGTATCTAGCGCTCGAACGCGTGCCCACGGGATATGAGGAACACGATCTCGACAAAAAATCGCGAAAAAAAATTTTGAAAATTTTCCCCAAAAATTCAAGGTATACCCCTTAACGTTTTTTTTGGCCGAAAAATTTTTTTCTGAATTTATCGAATTTAATCGTTCCGCATGATCACTAGGGCCTATAGTAATAGTGAACCGACGTCGGTTTTGCATTGACACCTTTAGAGCCACAACAATACGACTTCATGTGTAGTCGTTAGGAACGAGATATTAATATCAAAAGTATACATTTTTTACAACATAAACCATCTGAAAAAATTTGAAAAAAATATCTTTTATACAGAATTTAATGCTCTTTCAAACGGCGTATAAAAGATTAAAATCGAACAAGGAGTTTGAAAAATATTTGCGAAAAATGAACGACGTGATTCTATGTACTACAACAGAGTAAAATAAAATGTTATTTATTTTTATATTTGAAAATTTTCGCCAAAAATTTAAGGTACATAGCTATCCAATCCAGCTATTTGATGACACTTGTTACAAACAATTAGAAGTATTAAACTAAGAAAAAAAGGCATTGCTTATTAACAGGATCACAGGAATGGAATCATAAACTTTGTTTCATTATAGAATATTAGCAATGTATTATATATATATATATATATATATATATATATATATATATATATATATATATATATATATATATATATAAATGTGTGATTTTATATGTGTGTATATGTTTTTGTGTGTGTATATATATATATATTATTTATATATATATATATATATATATATATATATATATATATATATATATATATATATATATATATATATATATATATATATATGTATAACATAAGCAATTTATTGATATAATTCAATAAAGTCGTTAAATTAAATATTTTTTTTATTTATTTAATAATAAATATAATATACATTAGAAAAAAATACAAAAAAAGTAATTAATTCTATTATATAGTAGAAATTGTTAAAATAAAAACAGTATGTTACATTCATCCGGAGCAAAAAATATCAACAATTTTTAAAAAAAAAATAGTTTAATATCTCGTTTGTTTCCCTTTTCTTTTTACAACTTCATTTAAATGATTTGGCATTAAATAAATTAATTTTTTAGTTGCTTCTGATGTTATATTTACCAAGTAAAAATGTAACCTGTGTTTATTTTAGCAATTTCTATTATATAATAGAATTAATTATTGTTTTTTTTTCTAATGGATATTATATTTACTATCAATTAAATAAAAAGTTTTTCATTTAACGACTTCATTGAATTATATCAATAAATTGCTTGCTACCCACGTGTGGCATGACTTATTATTTATATATATATATATACACATATATATATATATATATATATATATATATATATATATATATATATATATATATATATATATATATAGCTGAAAGCTTCAAAGTGAAATAAATAATAGATTACCTTTAAGTTAACCTTATTAAATACACCCAAATTCATAGATACTTTGTGGGTTGTTTACTCTCCCTACAATAGCATGTCAAAACTTTATATAAAAAATATAAAGAATATTATTACTTAACGATCGTTTTCAGCCAAACGACTTAAAAAGAAATTATTTGCAAGAAAAAAAAATAATCTTACATTCTTGACAAGAGTGACTGACATTTCACCAGATATATTACACATCACAAATAAGCAACCAGTTTATTTGGTTTAATATTCACATGAGATTCAAACAAGGAACTAATTAATTTATGCATGTGGAGTTCCGTTTCTTTGTACTGAATTAACTGCATTTTGTAATAACTGTAAACAGATAATAAGAGAACTTTTCTTTAACAGTACTTGTAATAATTCATGTACACACACACACACACATATATATATATATATACATACATACATATCATCTTGTATAACTGTTTTTTTTATATATACATATACAAAAAGAAAACAAATTTCAATATTTTTTAATAAATCGTATATAAATTAATAAACTCAATGTAAACTGTATATAATTACAAAAATATTTTCACGAGCATTCAATTCAGTAAATCACAGTATTAGTATAATTAGACAGGAACAATTTATTTCATAATTGTTTTGTTTTGTAAACATTCCTCACGCATCACTTTCAATTCTTCATCATCACTACTACTTGAATATTGTTTGATTTTCGATAAAATGCGTTTTCTTTTCCTATTCTTGCGGTCACATTCGATTTTCTTCTCAGCGACTTCGAGAAATGACAGTTCACTATTATTTTCAATTTCTACCGTACTGGAGTCTACACAAAACGAATCCTAAAAATACAAGTCTATAAAGCGACTGAAATTGTAATATACGACCGGCAATGCTTACATGTTCATAACAATCGTCATTTTTCCAGTTTTGTTGAGAACAAACATCACTGATTTTTATAGCAGGAACGTGAGGAATTTTAAAAGCATCGTGTTTTAACCTTTTCGATGGACTCCTGAATATTAAATGTGTTATTACTTTACGTAATTCATACGAGTTAATTTTTAACTATTTCAGATGAAAAATTGATTCGAACTATATTTTTATAAACATTCACCTGATTGATTTTAAATAATAAGCATGCATTTTAGAGTTCACATTTGGTTCTGGATCTTGTACTACAAAACTGTCATTCATTTCATCATCGTTTTCTTCTGTATCGCTGCTTTCATCATCTGTAACCTCTGCTTCATCGTTGATAAACTCGCATCGTTTGCGCTAAAATGAATAGAGAATGAAACGAAAATTTAAAAATGGATATTTTCAATACGCTTACTTTCTTTCGTTGTTCGTCGACTGAAACGGTACGCTGACTTGTAACCTGTTGTTTAGAAGATGAATTTAATTTCGATAGTGAAGCATTACTAACTTGTGAAAATTCATCGTCTGAGAAAATATCTACATCACTTGCATAACATGTAAAATTAAACCCTTTTTCTGCATATGCTTGTTCTTCTAGTGACTGATTCTTACTCACAGATATGTTTTTACTTTTTGGGTGTTTGTATTTTTTTTTATTATCATGACCAAAAGAATTTTCTTTGTCAACTGAAGGAATTTTTTTAGTAGAGAATTTGTATTCTTCAAAATCATATCCTTTATTGGCATAAACTTCTGAAGCTTTCGCAATAGATGAGTTCAATTTGTTTTCTTTCATACAAATCATTGGCAACTGATTACTTGTATCTTCAGAAATTCGCTTACTACAATCATAAGAACATTTATTTCTATCCTTATTTTTAAATATAGTTTGTGTTCGATTTTTACGCTTTTTTTGTGAAGTAAGAACTGGTGATTTTGAAATACTTCTTCTTGTAGAGATATTATTTTTATCGATTGCATTCAAAACATCGGTGATTGAGAGAAAATCAGAATCATCATCATTGCAGGATTCATTTTCTTCTTTACTCACCGACTTGTTTAATTTTAAAGAAGACGATTCAGGTTCTCCGAACACCGATATGTTCTTATCAGATTTTGATTCATCGCTATTTATTATTTTACAAATACCTGTATTTGATTCGGAATACTTCTTAGTATCTGACAAATGTGATTTTTCTATTAAAATATGATTTTCTTCATCAGATAAGACAGATTCAAATAGAGTATCATCCCATAGATCAAAATTGTCTCCGTTATTACCAGTACTAATATTTTTGGATTTCGATGATGAAAACGATAACGATTTTGAAATCTTTCTTTCACCACTAGTTTGATTAGAAAATGTAGGTGAGCATTGCTTTAAGGAGTGAACATCTCTGTTACATGCAAATGAATTTAAAATAACTGAAGAATCGGGTGTGTTGTTTAATAAATTCACTTCACTTTCATTTTCTGATGAACACAAATCAATTATATTATCATTTATAATCTGTTGGGTATTTTTCACTTCACTTTCATTCTCTGATAAACACAAATCAATTATATCATCATTTATAATCTGTTGGGTATTTTTAATGTCTGCCGATATGAGTTCATGATTTTTAAAATCAGATTTTTTTATTAAAATATCATTTTTAAGTGTAACATCGGTATCTTTAAATAAATCTTCAATACATGATAATCCGAAAAAAAATAAAGTTTTTTGTGATTTTTCATCCGGAACATATTCTTCATTATTTGACTTTTGTTTTCCAGATAATATATGAGTTTTTTCTATGTTATTAACTTCACTATAGTTTAATTTTGTGTCATTTTTGACCGACTGTTCAGATTTTATAAAATTATTTGACACTGAACAAGAAACTGTATTATTTGATGAAAAATTTTTAGTTTCTTCATTTAATTTAGATTGAGAAAACCAATCTTTCATATTAGGTGAAGAAATACAATTATTTGTGTTTAAAAAAGGGGCTATAGTTTGTGACTCATGATGAGAATTAATAGTTTCTCTACTATCTTCAGATCCAAATTCATTGTTTGATTTAACTGACAAAAAGTCTACTTCAGAAGTTTCTAGTAAATCAATTGAATTATAATCAACAGAATCATCATCAAAATATGGATCATGAAAAAAATTACTATCATCCAAAAAACTATTTTCATTCACAATAACTGATGTATGATCTTCAAACAAATTTTTATCAGGCGATGTTTCAAGCAAATTGCACGTTTCAGAATTAAATGTATTACAATTCAAAGTAATAAGATCACTTATATTTAAATTATTTAGATTTTCACTCGTTAATGTTTGCAAAATTTGTTCATACGGTATACATTCGATATTCATTTTAGTTAAATCTTCAGGTTTACATAATTTATTATGATCAAAAATATTTTTACAACTAATATTAATGTTAGAAAGTTCAAGAGATGATTCTATAAATTTTCTATTATTTAATTCATGATGAATACTTTTAAGTAATGCTGATCTTTTTATTGATATTTCTGATTTGTTTGGAGATTTACAATTTTTTGTTTGTTCTGCTTTATTCACAGGAATAAAATCAGTCTCGTCTACAAAGATGATTAGAAAGAAATACAATTTAATCTTTTTTTCTAGTGAAAATTATTTTTAATTTTATAACATACAATATTAAACTTTAAATACTTTTTCAAATCCAGTTTTTAACACCTGTCTGAATAATGCAATATTATAAATAAAAAAAAGATTAAATACCTTGTTGACTTTGTGTTGATTTTCCAAACAAGTGCCTGATATCTTGATTTCTTGTTTTAATATCCTTTGACAGTTTTCGAAATGGCAAATTAAACTTTATTTCATCAGATTTTTTAAAGAGTGACTGAAGTAACAAAGTATCATCAGAATGTTTAACAATGAATGGCTGGACGTATCTAAATTTGAATGATGAATAATGATCAAAACTATCTGACACATCATTTTGTTTAGAAATTTCGCCATTTATTAACGTATCTATAAAAAACATTAAATGTTTATAATTCTACATCATTTGGATAAAAATATGAGATATATTTGTTTTTATTTTTATTGCATTTTCGTGTTTTACATTATTTTAAAAATTAATATATATATATATATATATATATATATATATATATATATATATATATAAATTATTTAAGAAAGAAATGAAAATAAAATTGAATAAATTAAGATGTATATTCAAAACTTAATACCTTTTCCTTTATTCCATAGGAATTTTTCAGAATTGAAATTAATCATATTAGGAAAATGTGACTCTTCACTTAAATTACTATTCTTCAGTACTGATGTATCAGATAATTGTTTAACTAATTCACGACTTCTTTTTTTCTAAAAATGAGATTATGTTACATTTTTTTCTCAAGAAAATAAGGTATATTTATAACACACCTGCTTTTTTTTATGTGAATCGGGCTCTTGTACATCATCTGGTATAGTAATATGCATACGTATACATTGTAAATTTAAATTCGGTGGTAAAATTGGAGGACCACTAGATAAAAGACTTGATATAACTTCTGGTGACTGAAGAAGCTTTGAATTTAATACACCACTTTGATTTATACTGTCAGAAAGTACCTAAAATTATCATATATAATACATATGTAATTTTTATTAATACTAATAAAGAAAATATGAGAATAAAAAGAATATTCACCATTTTTTCACGACCTTCTGTCACCAACATAACAATTTTTCCTGCTTGATGCCGACCTGTACGACCCATCCTTTGAGCTAATCTAATCGGAGATCGGTTTGCAATATCAAAACAAACAATTAAATCAACTAAAGTGAAATCTAAACCTTCCTCTGCTACTGAAGTACATACAAGGGTATTTATTTCTCCTGACTGAAACTGCTTTACTATCTTTGAAAAAGAAGGAAATTAATAAAAATAACAAGTGTAACTTGAATAAATCTCGTCATTCTCTTTACCATTAATTGTTGTTTTTGTGGTAATGAACTCTTTCCTAGAAACATTCGTGGTTGTACTACAGGCCGACAAGTAAGTAGAGCACCGTAAGCTTCTAATACTGTTTCTTTATATTCACAAAACACCATCACTTTTGAATCTGGTATATTTTTAAAATGCGTTTCAACAATATTACGAAGTTTTAAATACTTAGGATGACCAAAAATTACATCTTTTGGAATCTATATTTTTTAACATTTCATAACAATTTATAAGAGTATATAATGTAAAATTTAAATTACCTCTGGTACAGTTCCATCTGGTAACAAATCAACCGTTAATAGCTTTTTATTGAGGTGTTTCCGAATACGTTCAAGTAATGACATCAAATTATTATTTTTCATTAACCATGCTTTTTTTTTATGTTCTAAAATATAACAAACATTAAAAAAAATAAACATTATCAAATCATTATATTTCTGTCAAAAATGGTTTGACATTACCTTCAAAAAATGAACTAAAGCCTCTAAGACCATGTTTGATAAGAATATCATATGCATGATATAAAGTCATACAGAAAAACAAATCTTGTGAAATTGTGCTATCTGGTTTCCTATAGGAATAAAATGTTTATATATATATATATATATATATATATATATATATATATATATATACACAACACACATTTAACATATTAAATTATACTCACTGTCCCTTTCTTTGGCAATTAGCAATATATTGTTTTTTAATAACAAATATATGACCTTTATGTAAATTTTTAGCGCTTCCATTCAACAGTCCAATTTTCATCAGCCTACGAGTGTAAAAATCTAAAATCTATTACAAATCATTAAATATACATTTTTAACATCAATCATATGAGATTATCTATAATTAATTTACCAATATATATTCATCACGTATTGTAGAAAGAGGTTCACCAAGCTGAACTACAATTGTTTCAATTGATTTACTAAAAACATACGGCATCACATCTGGACTATTTTCAGTTCTGATTTCAAACCTTGATATTTTTAAAGTACGTATAATTTCAGCTACTTTTGTAGCTGTTGAACCTGGAGTTGCACTCAATGCCAACACACGTATTTTTGTAATATTGTCTCCGAGTGATCTTATGACTTCGCAGTATGCATGATTACCGGTAGTTTTATGCGCTTCATCGAACACTAGACAACGAATTAAATGAGCCGGGCATATACCGGATTGCAGATCTCGGTGAAGAACCTGAGGTGTGAGAAAAATCACACGTGCTTTATTCCAAATATCAGTTCGGGATTTATTATGAATTCTTCCTAAGATAAAAATAAATAAAATGACGCTAATAACAGATAAGACTTATAATTAAAGTTTCAAATTATTCAAAAAATCTACTAACCTGTTAATTCTGCAGTATGTTCAAATGGAATCCCAGTGATTTTTCTACAAGAAACAGCTTGCTGAGCAACTAAAGGTCTTGTCGGTGCCATAAAAACAATACGGCATAAAGGATACCATCTATATATATTATATATGACGACAGCAGCTATGAAGGTTTTTCCTAGACCGGTCGGAAGGCTAACCTAAAAATAATAACAGTCTTAATTTTAACTGACAATTAACTTAAAATATATAAAACTTACAAGTGTGTTATGATGTAAGGCAGTTTGAACGATATCGAATTGATATTGTCTGAGAGGTAGATTAGTCGGGTAGATCCAAGTTTGACCGGTATATGGATCAAATCCATTAAATCTGATATCACTAGAGAGTTTATAAGATCTAAAAATATCGAATCAATTATTAAGTAACTTAAAAATTTTCTATATAAAAACACAAAAAATAACTTACTCATCTTGTTGATGTGTAATATTTTTTTCATTTTCTTCATCCATTTCATATACATTTATTTGGAAATTATATTTTTATTATTGATAAATACATACATCTACAAATATTAACAAATCAAAATATAAAATTATTAACGAATTGATAATTTTGATTGCTATCTAAACCTTAACATAAAGAAGAATAAAAATAGAAAATGTAAAATTACATTACTTGTATATAACATCTTTATAATTTTTATTAACAACATAAAATTTAAGTCGCAAATTCGCTTCATTCAATAAATGAATCATATAATTATTTTAAATTTTATGTAAATTGAAATTAGACATCCACTGATATTTGTAGATGACATAAAAACAAGAATCTTTAATACTTAAAAATCCCAAAGTTTTTGCGGTAAAAATTAAATTGCTTGCATGTTATTATTTTAAATAACACAAGAGATGTCTAAAAGAAAAGTATATAATAAAATGGTTAAATCAAATATAGATGACACGAAAAAAACTTTTGTATTTTTAATGAAAGGTATTCATATACTGCCAGTTGAAAATACTCATAGGTTATAATTTTTAAATTAACATTTCAAATTTATGAAAAGAAAACTTTTTTTAGATGATGAGCATAATTCACAATCATTAGATATTATACATCTTCGACATCCAGGTTCTGAAGAAGATTCCTTATTCTTAATTTCTGTTAAGAATACAATACAAGAAATTATGACTTTCTCTGAAGAAAATCGATCATGGTTTATTAATAATACAGTATCAAGTGATGGAAAATTCTATTTATCCACACCAATTGATCCTATATTTTTGGGTAAATCAATTATATAAAAAGTTATAATACACAGTTAATTCTATCTAGAATAAATAAATACGTATTCCTGCATCAACTTATATACAAAAATACTTTTTTAGTTTTGCCGTACTTAAAAAAGAATTGTACTCTTTATGCTATGCCATTAAATCAAGCGTTAATAGATGACCGATTTCCTGATAATCAGAGACTGTTAAGTTGTAGCGGATTGGATTTTTTACATTTAGTGGCTGATAAAAAAGTATGTAGAATTTCAGAAAATATAAATGTATTCTATAAACGTATTCTATTTTTATAGGGTGATAAAGAAATGAATGCTTATAAATATAATGAGGAAAAAACATTAGCATGGTTGAAAAAGAAAGTTGAAACAGTTGTACAAGTATTGAAAAATAAAAACATTCATGTTGATGGTGGAGCAATATCAGCGACATTTGTTAAGAGTGATGTTTTGTCTGATACAAAAGATAATGTATCAAATTATCTTTTATACAGTCATGGAATTATTTCTGAATATTTATCGGAAGAAATCAGTACAAAGTTGTATAAATATTTAGGATTACCAGAAGTAACAAATAAACGCAAAAGTAGACAAACACCGCAGAAGAATGAAATTAAAAAAATTAAAACAGAAATTGTAGAGGACATTAACAATACGTCAATAGATATTATTGAAATGGAATCTGAACAAAAAGTACTTTCTTCTAAAGAAAAAGCACTTTCTTCTAAAGAAAAAGCACTTACAAAAGCAGCAGTTGGAACGAAAACAATTAGTTCATTTTTTAAAAAAAAATGATTTATCTTTGATTGAAATACATATATATATATATATTTGTAATTTTATTTAATTAATGTATATATGTATTTATAAACAATTCTGTATTTTTAAGCTGAATTAAATAAAATTTCAATTCAAATATTATGGTGTTCTTATTTCTATAAGATTGTTAATTTTAAAAAAAAAAAAAAACTAATATAGAAGCACGTGTAATAACTATATAAATTGTCAAAATGGGAAAAGCAAAAAAAATAAAAGTATCAAAAGGAACTCGAACGAAAGAGCCTTTACATGAACAAATACAAAATTCACAACTTGCAAAATCAAAAAATCGAAATAAAATTCGCTTACGACACGATGATGATGAAGAGGTTAGGTTACATATACATACATATATATATATATAAATATAATATATATATATATATATATATATATATATATATATATATATATATATATACATATGCATATATATATATATATACATATATATATACATATATATATATATATATATACGTATATATATATATATATATATATATATATATATATATATATATATATATATATATATACATATACATATATATATATATATATATATATATATATATAAATATAATATATATAAAAGCATTATAAAGTAAAAATGTTAACACATTTTAGTTTGTGGAAGCAGGACTATCAAAAAAAATTCTCTCAGCAGCACGGCAACAACAACGTGAACTTGAAGATGACTTTGGTCCAACACCAGCCGAGGCTTATGGAAACAAAACTCCGACAGTCAAGCTCGGAAATGCAGATAGTAGTGAAGAATCTGAACAGGAAGATGAATTTCAGGAAGATAATTTTTATGAAAACATAGAAATTAATGAAGAAGATGAAAAAGCACTTGAAATGTTTATGAATAAAGATGCAGCTCCTAGACGCACATTAGCAGACATAATTGCTGAGAAGATTACTGAGAAACAAACAGAATTAAGGTCACAATTATCAGATGTTGAATCTATAAACATACAAGAACTAGATCCACGTGTTAAAGAAATGTATGAAGGTGTGCGTGATGTTTTAAGAAAATATAGAAGTGGAAAATTACCAAAAGCATTTAAAATTATTCCAAATTTAAGAAATTGGGAACAAATTTTATATGTTACAGGTAAGTGTAGTTGTTTCTGTAATCATACATTTTTAAAGTCGATATAAATATGTACTTCTTTAGATCCACCGACATGGTCTGCTGCAACAATGTATCAAGCGACAAGAATATTTGCTTCAAATCTCAAAGAAAAAATGGCTCAACGGTTTTATAATCTTGTTTTATTACCCCGTATTAGAGACGATCTTGCCGAGTACAAACGTTTGAATTTTCATTTATATCAGGCATTACGTAAAGCATTATTTAAACCTGCCGGTTTTATGAAAGGCCTACTTTTACCTTTACTCGAAGTAATATTTTATTAGTTTTTTTTCGTATCGAATAATTTCAACGTTCTTTATTTTCTTTTAGAGTGGAAACTGTACTCTACGTGAAGCAATCATTATAGGCTCTGTTATCTCGAGAAATTCTATACCGATGTTACACTCTTCAGCAGCCATACTCAAGATTGCTGAGATGGATTACACAGGAGCTAATTCTATATTTTTAAGGATTTTTTTTGATAAAAAATATGCACTTCCGTACAGAGTCATAGATGCTGTGGTTTTTCATTTTCTAAGATTCGAAAGAGATGAACGTGAACTCCCTGTTTTATGGCACCAATCGTTTCTTACGTTTATTCAACGATACAAGAGTGATATTTCTACCGAACAAAAAGAGGCCCTACTCGATCTTCTACGCTCACAATCGCATTTTAAAATTACACCCGAGATCAGGAGAGAATTGCAGAATGCCAAGTGCAGAGACACTGAAGTCGGGTCGACTTCAAATACTTCTGAATATACACCTTGTAATTTGATGATTGTATGATTTACTATATTTAAATATATATTTCTTATGTGAAATTTTTGTTTTTTATTTCACAAGTCAATAGACTCCATATTTCAAGCATTTTGCAATCATGTTGATGTAAAACACTAGTCATTACTTGAATAAATTAGAATAACTCACTTTATATTTGGTGTACACTTTTAAAATATTTCTTAACATTACATACATATATAAATATATATTATAAACAATATATTTTTAAATGTTCTTTCATATTATAATGAAAACAAATATTAAGACTAACTTCCTTAGATTTGACTTCAAGTTTGACAGTGACTAGTTGAAATTTTCTAGTCATATGTATAATAACAAGGTATTTATTAAAATAAATGCTAATACAAATCGAATCACAAATATTTTACATATATGTACAAAGATCGAGTGTTATTTAATGTGATCCGACGGACAACATACCTTGAATAAAAAAACAAAACTAAGATGTTAAATACTATACCGATGCTAAAAAGATATTTCTATACAATACTAAAATTCATCTCTAAGCTCGGTTTAGCCACAATATTGCTTTTATCAAAAAATACGCCAGTCCTATCCCGTAAATGAGTTTTTCTTTCTGCTGACGTTGCATGTTTTCAAGTTCGATGGCCATCACACGACGATTCAGTCGAGCTAACTGCCTTCTTAAGTGTAACACCTCTTCGGCCGGAGTTAAACCGTCGCCGCTCTGTCCTATCGGCGGTGTGGATTCTCTATCGATAACACGGCTATCGGTTTACTCGTACTTTCGAACGATTATCGATTTCGACAACGACTCGAAAAACGAAAACATACCTGTGAACGAGCGAGGAATCCTGATCGTTCGTGACGAACCGCGACCTCGGCGTCACGATCGGTACAATGGAATCCATGTCGGACGAACGGTCGTCGACGCTCGGATAAGGATATTTATCTAACGTTATTACTCTCGGAGGAGTGGCGACCCTGATCGATTCCGGTTCTTTCGGCATGTACTGATTCTCTAAAACAAGTTCTCGAGGTATTGCTTTGGAGCCTGTGTGAAATTTAACGACAGATCGTGCAATAACAGAAAAAAATAATGCAAATGAAAAAAAAAAGTATAATTATGTAATTTATGCTTTACTAACCAATATGTTGGCCATAACCGCCGACGACTATCCGTTCAGGTACATGCATATTAAATAACTCACGATCGGAATTCGTCCAATGATTACCAGGTATACCGTTCGGTAAATCATCCTCTTGTTCTCCACCGATTCTAATCCGTCGCGGAACCCGCATCTTCTTGTTTATGTCCTCGGTATACATAACATCGTCTACGTAATAATCGTCGAAACGTGTCAGAGGGTCCGAAGTCTCTTCGTTCGACATGTTCACTTTAAAAATTGTCGAACAATAGGTTACAGAAATTTTACTTAATTGTCAAATCGCCGAAGAAAAATAAAACAAAAATTTAGAACACGTATCGATCGATAAACATGATATTCAGTTTATTAATATTTTTAGATCGATGTGAAATTATATTCTCGTATACCTGGTTTATTGTTTTTAGTCTACTATATCAATAACAACACGTTATGATAGTCAATTCTATACTGGATTCTTGACATACGATCCAGCAGTTAAATTTAAAAAGGAAAAATACCTTATTTACATGTTGTTTATATTTTAGTTCAACAGATGTCTCGGTATCACACACACACATTCATATACATACACATATATATATATATATGCATACATACAGAGCCGGACTTAGATAAAGAGAAGCCTTAGATTATTTCATTTGTGAAGCCCCCAAGCCTCTCCTAATCACCCAATTCCACATATTATATACCTTGATCAGAGGCCTCTTAGATTTTGGGCCCTAGGTTTCATCTTACCAAGTCTATAGGTAATCCAGAACTGTATATGTATGTATGTATATGTGTATATATATATATACATACACACATAAGTGCAGTTTGACCAGGTAGAATAACTTTGATTATCTTAACACAAATCATTACTCAAGATAAATAAATCAAAAAAACAAGTTATAAGTAGGATAAAAAAATTACCCAATCTTAAGTGCATAGAAATTAAGATAAAACACATATATAATGCCATAATCATCCATCCTACTGTATGATTCTGAGATTTGACCACTACAAGGTGAACACAAGTGAAATCATAACAGTGGAATAGAAATGTTACAGGGAGATAAGGGCTGAATCGGAAAAAATTAGTTTGATTGTAGGTCATGAATGAAATTTATATAAAAGATCAAATGATTTGATGCCCAGGGAACACAATGCCAAATCAAGCTCTGGAAGTAAGATTGAAAGGAAGTAGAATTAGAAGAAATTTAGAAAAGTATCGTTGGGTGGAACTTTGGAAGTAGGAAAGGAAAATCAATTGCAGAAATAAAAAGATGGCAATGGAAAAAATGGCAAAAAAATTATAAAGGCTTACCTGAAATCTAAATTAGAAAGAAAAAATGTATAACATACATACATACATATATATATATATATATATATATATATATATATATATATTTAAAAAAAAAGAAATACTAAATAATAACATTATTAGCCTCAGGAATAATATGTTAAATTGTATTGAAAAAACTAATGTAATCATAAAACTTTTATTGCAATAGATTAATTCACAAAAAAAAACACATATGATAAAATGACTTTTAAATGTATAATAATTAAAGAAAATTGATTCAAGTATACTGGAATGTTTAACTATATTATTGAATTATTTGAATGTATTGTAAAGTTAAAACTTGTCAACATTCATAAATAAACTTTAATGAAATAGGTGAAATTTCAATTTGTTTCCTATTTATATTTGTATGTCTTTTCAGTATAAATCTAAAATGATTCGATGGAAGAATTTACATTCTAAAAGTTATTTTAACGAATTTAGAAAATAGTCTCTGTTATCGACGAATAAATTTTATAAACGAACAATAAAGATAAAAAAAATCAACACGTAATATAAGTTCCATCTCCCGAGCAACTATATAATAATTTTTTATTCCTCACGGACGACAAATGATCTATTTCAATGGACTAGTACGGACACTTACGCACGAATCTGTTTTGATTTCATTGTCGCCATTCTAGGCCGCTTAAATTATCTTAAAAATACATATTTTTTAATTGGATTGCCGATAAAAAATCAACAAAAATGTATAACTCAGTACAACGTATGTTCTATTACCTAAAAACATGAATTAACTATAATATTATGCGGCAATCCAATACTTTAGAATAATTACCGAAATTTAATATTCTAGAAAGATGGACAAAATATACAATAAAAAAAATACGCCATTTATTAAATTCCGAAAATATATATTATTTTAGCGTCAAGTACGTGAGACCGATTGCCATTTAAATAAAAATTTTACTATATCCTAATAAGGCCATAAACAGTATGAAGGCCACTTGTGATACGATTCGCCTCACGAGGCAAACCGTGAACATTTATCGTTTATACCTACACGTTAGTGTACGGTCAGTTCGGCAGTCACCTTTACTTCATTAGATCGCATTGTACGATCTGTTGTGCTGCCTATGACGGTCATCCACCTAAAATATTCATTTTTTTTTTTTTTGTAATGATTTACACAAAAAAATCGATTATAATTACCTTTCAAATGTATACTCTGATTCTGCTCTGAAAAAATACACGTGATTTTTGTACTGTAGTTTGAATACAAAGTCTTTAGAAATATTATCAGCTACGGTCGGCTTTTCAACAGTGTATCCTAATAATGGTAGAGAGGCAAGAGGAAAATCTTCTCCAGAATTTTTATAGAAAAAAAGACAGAACGATGTGAACACAACCCATAATTTTTGCCAGCCATTACTGTTTTTGAATTTACGTAACAGATATCCAGACAACTGGTTCTAAAATTTTTATGACGATCAAAACACAAATACTACAAAGAGACTGAATAATAGTATATAAAAGTGATTTTACTTGTACGGCTGACAAAAGGTCTTGTATTCCTATTGTTGTATTTCTGTGCCAACACACTTGAACAGTCGTATTGTTTCGTTGTTGAGAAGTAGTAGAACGTTCAGGAGGGATGTCCAGGCCTCTTTGTTCAATGATTTCGTCCGAAGAACCTGAAAGAGAACGTTTAATTAATCGTAGTTCATTTGACAGTTAAAATAAGTCTTTTTAAACGCTTACAACAACTCTTTAAACTGAGATATGTTAAATTCGCATCAGTATGATCGCGTGCTCGTTGAATTGCTAACTGTAGATCAGCAATCCAATAATCTTTTTCTTGTTGTGAATTAGCAGCAACCATCAAAGAACGACTTCCACCTATTTCAAAAAGTTCTACGTAAGTCTTATATGAATAACATTAATTATACATTTTTATTCTTACAATCTTATACAAATTTATTACCATATATTATAAATGCAAATTTAGCAAAAGGTTTCTCCGGTTCATCCAACATCACACCTCGGAGAGGCATATGTCCGTGTACTTTAAATTGGGAGGTGGACGATATACGAGATGTGTATAATAAAATGTCTGAAAACTAACGAATCATATTTAATAACATTTATTTACGGAAACGAATCGTATGCGTGACATTACCGATTTTATCTTACCAAGAAAAACATTCGTTGTTGATAACCTTTACGTGAATGTTTCATCAAACAACCGTGGCGTAAGAAAATTCTTCCGGACGCACCGGATAAATCGAAGCCGACGATGTCCCGCTGAAGTTCAGAAAGCATCGCTGCGTTTTCACTATGTGCCAGCGTCTCCGCTACGGGTTTTAAGATCGGAATCAAAGCCGCTCGGGCTCCCACGCAGCCTGCACGATCCGCATGACTTATGTCATAATATTCCAATAAACCTACGACGGATATTTTTTTAAATATGCATTTATTTATAAATACCTGTACGAAATTTTGAATATAAAAAATAAGGTAGAAAACATATTATTTTTATTATATGAATTTACTCAAATTCTTAGCTTATACTTTTCAATGTTATTCCAATTATTATAAACTGATCGTACTAAAATAAAAAAATACGTTTACGAGAAAATAACTTTACATAAAACACTTACGGTCGAGTAAATTTTGATAATGAAGTAATCGGTGTAACGGTTTAAGAACGAAACTACTAAACGGGAGATAACAGACTTTTTGTTGTTCGAAATCACGATGAGTCTGTTCAAAACGTGGACAACGCTTAAACGCGATATCCAATTGTTCTAAAACAATGGCTTGTCCGTCCAAATATTCTTCGTACAACTAAAATACACATAACCGAATCGATTAAGAAACAGAATTTTTTTACATATTTTTCTATCTGCTAATAAATGAAAAATACGCTTTTATATTAGAAATTAAATATAAAAAATACAAGAACAATTTATATTAAACATAATAAGTAAATGGAAAATGTGTATAAAAGTTTGCAAAAGTTAATTAAACACTAATAAGCAAATAAATTATCTATAATTACTCACAGGTATCAGTGGTGGAATACCATCTAGCAAAATATCTCCTATCGAACGAGCTTTTATTTCATTGTTTGGTAATCTATGTTCCCACGCTTGCATACACAGCTCGAGTTCTCTAAGTAACTGTGCATGTGCAACTGCTAATTGAGCAACGAGTGAAAGTAATAATTCTCCCGGTTCACCGGCTTCATCAGAACCAAATTCATTCCTCCACCAAATGTTGATTACATCGAGATCTTTTCGGTATGTTCTTTCAGTCATTAATATTTCTTTTGCTATGAAGTATGCTTTGTCAGCGATCCAGCTCTAATAGAATTTTTGTAAATTTATAAATTGTTACAAGAAAGACGATAATAAAATTACAATTATATGTCTTTTATAACATTTTATAATGATGTTTAATCATTTTATACAAAACTGGGCATTTAGTTTATAATCTTAATTTTAAATGTATCCAATTTTAATCAATTGTAATTATAAAAAATTATAATATTAAAGTGGGATGTTCAATGAAAAATCGATGTATTAACACATCGTATGCGGGAAACGTCTAAACACGTCTCAGCGCGGAAGCCGACAAAATACGGTTTTTACAAATTAGCGGTATGTGGAGAATGTGTAAACACGGGTATTTGGTAAAATAAAAATTATGCATCTTCTATTTTTAATTTTATTTTTATAATTCTACGCGCATATTTGAAAAAATCGCTCGCTTTTCGGTTTGAATTGGCGAAAAATGCCGGCAAACAATATGTTAAATTAAATTGATATAAATAATAACTGTATTACATAATTAATGAAAGTTTATATATATAATACACACACACACACATATACATTATTACCTTTTTCCTTGAATCATCTGTATGGTCATTGCTGATACTATTTGCATTCACATTATTTGCCATCATTTCTTGAATGTATGGTCTCGAAGGTGTAGACATGTCTAGTGGATTTCCAAACGATTTATCAGCCGTATCATATACAGAGTTGTTGTTTTGTGATAAAATCGATGTATTAGGCCAATCTTCGTTCGTATTATCTACAAAATTCAAAAAATATTTCAATTATGCTTGAAATAAATGCAAGTGCCAATTTCAAAGAACTTATATCTGATCAAATGAATTAAAAACAACAATAATACAATCTGCTTGTTCTTCAAAATGCACTTAAAGTACAATTCTACATAAAATTATAGATACTCCTCATTTTGTTCCTTAATCACATCAAAACAATTTTAATCAATAAATAAATCGACTAAATTGTTCACATGCTTCAACTATTCTTAGATTCTATTTTAAAATACAGAAGAAATCGAAAATTAAAAACAATATCAGAAAAAATTAAAATGTTTCTTATAAGCACACGGAGGAAATATCAAAATAAAAGCTATTTTTGTATACACCAAGACACATCAAACAAACAATTCAGGTAGTGTACATATATTTTTTTTAATTTTCGATCGCTCGAGTTTGAACCAAAAAAAAATATACAATTATGAAGGTAAATAAATGCAGATTGCTGAAAATAAAAAAATATTAATTAACCATTTAACTGAAAATGAGAGTATAAATTATAATTTTAATTACGCATAAGTTAACATTCATGCTGAGTTTATGAAATTCATACAAAACAAACATTGTGGAAAACATTAAACAGAAAAGTCAACAACATACAATCATATTTGTCAAGTTTACCAGGAAATATAATTTTCTATACGTTTATATATATATATATATATATATATATATATATATATATATATATATATATATATAAGTATAATTAAAATAAAAAAGAGTATAAATTATTTTAGATGAATATCAACATATTACTTTATAAATTATTTTCTCTCTTATTTTATTATATAAAATTTAAATACATTCTCCATAAAAATATTATATATTTTTCAAATAAGTCATATAAAGAAAAAAGAATAATGATTTAATTTTTATTCAGTTTTACTTATTATACATAACTGTTCAGGTACACAATCACTTTTGTAAATAAAAAATAGAGAATAATATTTGATATTTATGAGATCATAACAAAATATTTGACTACTGTTCAAAATTATATCAATACAACAAAATATCTTCCAGAAGAGAATATGTAAATCCATTTTTTGTAGAATTAATCGACAAATAAATGATTTTAATTCAAATGAATCACTTGTCCCAACACCACAAGATTCTACAAGTGTTCAATAATCTCTTATTGTTCATTTTACTCGTTGATGCGCATTTCGATGGCTAATGTGCAGTTATCCAAATATGCATCAGCGAATAGAGTGAACAATGAGCGATTATTGAAATATTATTATAAAATCTTATGTTGATGGGATAATTTATTTTCACTAAAGTGATTTTGGTACAGCACTAATAATAAATAGTAATGAATGATTAACGATTTCATATAAATCAAATAATGACTACATGCAACTATATTAAAAGTATACAGATGCTATCAAAAGTAAGTATACAATAAGCATATAATAGTAAGATATAATAAAAAAGGCAAATGGATACGACTATTCGATTATAATGGTTTCTTAAAAGAATATATATATATATATATATATATATATATATATAACAGATGAAGTGAAGAATATAGATACATGGAATCGAGATTAAAAGATAGAACAGATAAATGAGAAATAAGAAATAGAATATCAAAGGCAAAAAGAATGTTCATTTGAAAAAAACGATTGTTTAATTGATTTAAAATTAGGGAGGAAATGATTGTTTTTGAATAGAGTATAGCTCTGTATGAGTCTGAAACATGGACAATTGTGTTGTTCTTTGACACAATATATATATATATATATATAATGCATGACTAATTATTTTAGTGAAATAATTCTGTCTTATTTAAATTCATAAATAAGACTACAATCAAGTACCAATTTCACGAACGATCTGAGTAACTTTTTGCTTCGAGTTTCAAAGATAATGATGACAAGCAAACGAACAATTGTATCTATACAAATACTGGCAACGTAAATGCTTCACATCTATTTAAAAAACGAATTTTTGTCTCAGGCAAAATATATCCATAACATCGACGAAAATGTCCAGATCATGCGAAAGTACATGCATGTAGATTTTTTCAACTCGAAACTTACCTCGCATCAAATTTTATTTTTAATCAGCAGAAAGAATAAAAGGGTGAATAAAAGAAAGTAACTGTTTTACGATAAAACAACATGGGATTTTAATTTATCAGAAAAGCAAAATAAAGAAAATATTTTTTATACATACTGTATATACGCACACACAAACTAAAAATACTATTTTTAGATTTATCATTTAATTGTTTTATCGTAAAAATGTAAATAATAATAATTAAAAATTGTCAATGTACTAATGAAATATGAATTTTTAAATTCTAAATAGAAACGTTTTCATTTATAAACATCATACAAAATGATTAATTTGTAAATTTAAACGAAATATGAATTATAGTAAGAAGTTTCCCGGAACTTATATACATATACATACACACATACAAATAAATTTATTAACTAATATTCAGATCTTGACTATTTTTTAT